>JACXGM010006931.1:6996-31824 GCA_016801145.1 Umbra pygmaea | reverse complement strand
GCCCTGCCGTATTCACACACTCTCCTCCCAGTGCAGCTCTTTAATCATTCTCTGGATACGACAATGGAAGAAACATTTATAGTCATATCCTGGTAATGAAGGAACTGTCTCATTGTCCTCTTTCATTTAATACATTGTCACAACCCAGAGCCCTAATCTCACTCGCTGATGGACAGTTGCATCCTGGGAAAGAGGCACACGTCATTGTCTGAGTGAGTCAAATCTGTTAAGCCCTTATTCTTCTGACGGGTATTTGCATATTGGGAAGTATTCCTTTAGTGGCGGGCCAAATCCTCCTTATGTGTGATGTGATGCATTTTTTTTCAATATCATTTGTGAAGTATCTACATGCACTATTAGCACTGCATAATACCTCTGCATAATACCGCTGTATAATCTCACTGATAAGAAGGGTTTTCTAAAGTGTAGCATTACGCCGGAATGAAACGCAGCAATTTCGAGCAGACTCAAAGGGGCTCAAATGTCAACAGAAATGTCAAGTGCTTTTGCCACCATGGAACAGCAAAATACCTTTAAACATGTTTTTATCACCATCATCACCACCATTATCATTCGTTGGTATTTGCAAACCAGTTGTCAACCCTGGCTACGCCGAGACTCTAAAATAACCACTCACTTTGACACTCCTGGCCTCCCGTGCTTAGTCTCTCTTCCTCTGATTTATAACCAGGGTGGCTTTCCTAACTTCTACAGAGATTCTCTGGCTCAATGAGTCTGCCTTTGTTATCTACCCCTCCGTTTTCAGCTTGGCAAGGTACATGGCTCCGTCTAAAGGACGCGTTCCACCGCCGATCTATCTAGTCCGCGCCATGCCTCCGGTGCATTGAGGCTGGAATGGCCTCTGATATTCGTTCGTCCAGGTGGCTTCTACAAGGAGAATAGCATGGTGAAGGTGTGTGACTGTGAAGACTCTACAAGTGGGCCTGATGTCTGTCTATCTGTACCTGTAGATGAACATTTATAGACAAGCAAGACTCAGATCCATACTGGATTCCCTGTGTCCAGAGCATGGACAAAACTTTCCACTGGCTCGTTCCTACCTCTGGTTCATTCCAATGTCATTTCAGAGAAAGAAGCAATTTTTTAGGAGTGTCTTTTTCTGTTTTGTGGCTGTGTGTTTGTCTATTTGTTTTGTTCCTCCCTGCTGTGTATCTAAGCGTTGATTTTTGCCTGCAAGGGACACATGAACGGAGCCATGGCACGAACAGAAAACAAGCCCTCCGAGACGCAGAGGATGAAATGAAAACACAAGAAAAGGAAACAAGGCCCAGGAATAAGCTGTGATTAAACTGCAAACAATCGGGCAGGCAGGGACGAGCATTTGGAAAGGGGGTAAAAAAACAACAACAATGCAAGCAAATAAAACGGGGCGAACAGGGAACGCCGCTTGTTTGTGAAAAGATCTTGGCGAGGACAAATTACACCAAATGCCGATTAAAGGAGCGCCATGCTTTAAGGAAAAAAGGGGGTGAAAATGGGCACCAGTATTACGCTGAACAAGAGATGCCATTGGATATCATTGTTGGAAATGTATGCCTCTATCTGTTATGGTGCTAAACCAAAAAATAGCATACCAACAATCCTGTCTTTGTACTGGAGTGCTTCAAAAACCTGACCTGTAACATTTCAGCAAAACAAATAGGCATGCATCATCTCAAACAGTCAGCACTGTTGGCAGTTAGTCTGATTGGCTTTAAAGCTAATCTTTCTCTCTGCCAGTCTTCCTCGCTCTCCTATAGTAGAGAAGTGGGTCTAAATTCTTCAGGTGGAACCATGGTAATATTTCTATACAATTGACTGCACATCTGAAGTCCGGAAACGAGGTCTCTTATGACAGATGAGGGCTTTTTAATGGTGTCCATGTGAACGCACTGGACTGGCTCCTCTTAATGAGTACTTTGTCTCTGGTTAGAGAAGTGACCTTTTCTGTTTCACCCTCGTCTTTTGCACTTTTTCTTTGCTTCCTGTCCCCTACATTAAAGCATCCTTTTCACTCCTTTTCTGTGGTTACTGCTGCATGGCTTTACCGAATAACATACCGTTTACTCAGCCATTTTGTTCCAAGTGTCAGCAAGACAGCCCTTTATAAATCACTAATGGTACCAAAGTATTTTCCTTTCCATGTGTCCCGTTTAGAATTCCTTTCCTTTACATGGCACTGCCTGAAACTACAAACACAACCGAAAAGCCCAATCTCCAGTACACCCTGTCATCCCCTTTTTCAGGCTATACTATGGTTCGTCTGGCATGTCTGCAGAGCGACCGCAGCCAACGGCGCCTCCATTTGGAGAATCAGAGATGACCTTTGCATGAATAAAGTCAAAGAGGATTAAGGGAGAAGAGGCCTTCACAACGTCGGCCGAGGGGAGCGGCAGATGCAACCTCCTCTGAACGTGGCTGGAGTGTTGATGCCTCCACCGCCTGAAGGCCACACTTACTAGAGCTGAGTGTGTATGTGTTTACATATTGTTAGAAAAAAGAAACACCTGGCTCTCAAAAAACAGAACTTGTCACCTTAAAATGTAAAAAAAGTGTCATATCTTCAAAATGGCTGCTAATCTCTTATTGAAGATATACCTTGAATTATTTTCTAAGTCATTCATCCGTTTCATTTAAGCCGATAACATCGCAACCTAATATCCTTATCTGATTTATTTGCCACTCCTATCTAATCCATAGGTTACAAGATGTACGAACACGGGGTGTATTCTGTTAACTAAAAGATCTGCCCATCACACAATTGGGATTATAGCAATTGAGATTAGCCTACCTTTCTTCACAGTTGAAACTGAGGCAGGATCAGGGCTGTGTATTGACCCCGCCCCAACACACCTTTTGATCAATCTCAACTGAAATTTATTTCTTAATTAATGCTGGCGAATGTTAATCTTAGAGATCATAGATATGAACTGATCTGCCTTAACGTTGATTTTCACCCTCGTCCTGAGACAAGACATCTGTGCTCTCGTTGCATTTGTTTGTGTTGCCGGACACCCATCGCTTGGCATTGTATGTGAAGGAATATACCCAAATGTTTTTTCATTTAGTACTGGATCAGTCTAGATCTCAGATTGCCACAGAACGCTCTTCAGAGTCCTCTGGAGCAGCCGATAAAGTGGGCACCTGTTCGTTTGTATTAATTTGATAGAGCCGTCGTTGCCTCCGAGTTAGAAGTGCAGGCCTCCCCAGTGGAGTCAGAGGTCGGACTGCTGCTAATCTGTGTAACATTAGGAGGGTAATCCTCGGGGTGGAAGCTTGACTGTTGAACAGTCCCCCTTCTTCTGCTTTTGTTTTTGCGGTAAGTGATCTTCGAAAATGTTAAGGGAGATGCCTCTGGTCCACTAGGATATCGTTAATCACGGAAAAATGAATTCTCCCACCGTTCTGTTTATCGGATATCGACGTCCATCTAAACCACCTCTCTGTACCTGGGCTGATAAGAAAACACAAACCACTTGGAGGAAGGGGAAGGAAAAGAAGAGAAATAAATAAATAGATCAATCGTTTTCCCTTTACCAGCTAAACCACCTCGAGTCCACGGAGAGACATTCCCAGGCTTTAGGAATGAAAGGGCCCTTCAACACAGTGGGGTTTGTCTCTCCTTGTGCAAATGGAGAGCAGCGAACAGGGCATGTCAGATTGACGTGGCACTCCTCGTCATTCAACGCAAGTTTTCAACTTAATCCCCCTTCTGAATCCACTTCTTGACTTCAGGGTCCGCGGGTTTTCATTTCTGTCGTCTTCATATTTCTAAACGGCTGTTTTTGGTCAACAGACGTAAGCTAGTGTAAGAAGTGGATACAGAGGAAGACGGAAATTTTTTTATTCTGTGTGCGCACGCTTGCTTTGCACAGCCCATGTTAAGTGCTTAAAGATCTCCCCAATACCTGCACATATCGGTATAGTAATGCTTTACAAAGCCCAGTGTAATCTTCCTTTTTGGTGGGTCCTTAGTTTTATCTACAGGGGATTACTGTATGGCTTTTTGGGAATCCGCAAAAGAGGAGGGTTGTACAAAATGGCGGAAAAAGGAAAACAAATTGTAGCGTAATCTCTGGAGAGAAAAGGACGCTTGAGTGAGGGAGTCCCCTGGACCCGCTATCTTTTCTTTTCCCCCCTTCCTGAAAATCCCATAATCCTTCATGTTTGATGTCTCAAAGCTAATGGCGTTTATTAGGAAGGCCCAAAAGACGCTTTGTCCCTGGCGTGGTCGCAGTTGAGGTTTTGAATGACATTGCAGGGAGAGAGCGGGTAACTTTAGCTTAATCTGGGCTTATCCGGCCCCGACGCACACACAGGTGTGTGGCCCTTAAGCCCAGGAGAGGCAGGCCTTCTTCTGCAACCAAACCACCAAAGATCAATCCAGCTTCTGGGGCTGGAGACATTCAGAGGAGCATACCTTTAACCTGGAGACTTCATCCCCCTCACAAATCCAAGTGCTCATCATCAAACCTTTAATGAAATTACAGCCAGTGCTTTGCCTGTCTGTCTTCCTGTCTGTCTGTCTCTGCTAAAGATCAATTCACTAGGTGAATATGAACTTGCCTGTCTGTCTTCCTGTCTGTCTCTCTCTGTTAAATAACAATTCACCAGGTGAATATGAACTTGCCTGTCTGTCTTCCTGTCTGTCTCTCTCTGCTAAAAAACAATTCACCATGTGAATATGAACTTGCGTGACTTAGTCTTGTGAGTGAATGGAGAGGACAGCTAGCTGTAATCACTCAGTTCTGTTCTCCGCAACACATTTGCTTTGAAGGTGTACCATTCCAAATTAATATAGCACTCTTCACGTATAATTTATACAGGTAAATGATCTGGCTTTAGTAGCACATTAAAACTTCCATTCGGCATAGCCAGAAGAGGACTGGCCACCTTGAGTCTGGACCCTGCCTAAGTTTCTATCTAGGTTCCAACTCTGGAGTTTTTCTTATCCACTGTATTTCTATTCGCATTTTTGCGTGCCTTTTTGGGTTTTAGGCCCGATATGTGTAAATGGAATTTTTCACAGCTGCGTATGTCAAAAATGCTTTATAAAATACATTTTATTGATTAAAAATAAATGTGCTAATGGTGCCATTATGATCTGGGGATCTTTTAAACTACCTCATTCATTATCCTTCAGTGTTTCGTATATCCATGGGTGACTTATTGGTCTCAAAAATAATAATTTTTAATAATTATTAATTTATTAATAATCATTATTTAATGATTTTTAACACTACATTTTTATGGCATTGAAGAAAAACAGGGCGTCATATTTGGGTAATGTTGCTGATATGCCCGCTGTTAAATAATGCAGGCCGCCCACTAGTTCCATGTTAAACAACAGTACACATGAGGGAAATAACTTGGGCATTTGCTATTGTTTTGTTTGCATTATGTGGATATTGTTGAAAATGTATCTAAAAATATTTTAAAGAATGGAAAATATAGGCCTGTAGCCTAATCCAGGCTGCTTTCCATGTCGACGTGTGACAGAAGAGTGCTGATGCTGTTATTGGATTTATATGCCACTCCTTCAATGAAAAAAAGAAAAAAAGAATTTTCCCATAATTCAATAGCAGAAATCAAGGCCACCGGTCCAGTGATCCATAAACACTACAGTGATGAGGTCATCTTCTCCAGAGACCGACATCAGCTTAGCCTATTAAGTAATTACATTTAGCAATTAAATAATAATAATACAATGCAAATGTTTTTTTTAATAATGAATTTTATACATTAAATCCAATCATACATTATGGCTTTGCATTTTAACCACTAGGTTACCAGTATGTGATTGAGCATGGTGCTGCGTAAATGAGGACAGTCTGGAATATTTTCTCTCACTCTTTAACTTCAGCAGTATGGATTTATGTCAATGTTAACTACCGAAGCCTAAAGGAGACTTTTCATTAAGTCCATTCACTCTCATTGTTGTTACCTTCAGGGGTCACGTGTCTGGCTACTCAGGCCCAAGTAAAATTAGCAATAATATCTGTACTACCAAAGAAATACAGCAGTCAGAATTTCCTCTTGATGCTTTCTTAAACATGAATATATTTTCATTCTGGCACTTTTCTGCTTAATTGAACCAATACAGTGGGGAATTTCTATTCTGACATTTCAGAGGGACAGAGGATTTGAACGCATGCTTCAGTGATACATGTGCACGGGTGCGGCCATCCAGACCACTGGATCACCTCAGGACACAGATGTCCCAAACTTTTAATGGAGATTCTCCTTGAAGTTGGTAAATAATCCAGGACTGGGTTTGTGTCAGGGAAACCCACACCATGTGTTTCATTGGTTCTATTGGTCATTGTTTGCAGTTGTCTGCCTAGACCCACAATTCACTTTTTCCCCTCTGCCTCATGTCAGTAATTGTCATTGGACAAGATGGTAGCTGTGACCGCCTCCCATTCCTGGCATTCTCTTATGACATTTGTCACCTCTAAAATAATGACTTGAGGTGACCAACAGGGGGCATCAGCCAGCAGCTTGAAAACCGGGCTGCCTTGATATCGCTAAGCTGTTGATATACGGCGCTCATATCAGTGACAGCGAGATGAGCAGCATTCACTGCTATTTATGATCCAGATTACATTTTGGTCAATTACCCCACTCTCCTCCTGTCCCATTATTAATCTGCACCGGTGTGTTATTGCTGATGTTACAGTTTGTGTGTGTGTGTGTGTCTGAGCGTGCGTGTGTATGTGAAGCTACGTGTTTTCATTTTAGAGAAGGGTAAAATAGCCAGAGCGTAGTAGACATATGTTTGGCATAACAAGATTACACCGCAGAATCCTGGCTCCCAGAGAAAAGAGTGTCACATCCCCCTCAGCCTTTCCTCCCAGTGTCCCAGCCTCTCTTTCACCAGGCTTAGACGTGCTGATCCCACATACAACCATCCTCTAATCCAAGCCTTGATAAGGCATCAAAGCCACATGTAATTAATAGCGTGTTTGACATTATCTGTGGAAATACACCCATTTGAACATATGACCCCTCATTATTAGGACACATATGTTTTCATAAGCCACATTATTCCATTGAAGTGAGCGCTTTAGACTAAGCGCGCCTGCGGGGCGATAGTCTCTAGTGTTTTATTACTGCTAAACGAATGTGACGATGTTCAAGACGTTCAAATGTCAGCGCCTTAATCGTAAATAACACATTGAGGTAATTTTAACTCGTGCCTCTTCAAAATAAAAATTTACCTTAGCATTTGTGTTTCTCTGTATTGCCTACAAACAAATAGTAAATAACCGTCATACAGACCAGTATTCAATTCAGTAAATGTAATTCCTCCCTGAGGGCCAAATCATCATGGCGTCGAATATCCCATGGCTAGGGTCAAGCATTTTGATTTGGCCAATGGCCTGGCTCTGCTTCTGCCTCTGCTCAAACAGCTGTGTTCCTCCATGAGTGTACCGTGTCAGACGGGCTCCATGATACCGACAGCACAAAGAACATATGTCAGCCTCAGAGCAGGCCTGGGCCCTTGTGGTTCCTGAACGGGCATAGCCGAGGGGGAGGTTTGGGGTGGAGGCGCCCCTGCCATGTGCTCCTCATGTGCCATGCTAATTGTGGCCCATTGTCCTAAACCGGACTCCTGCTCTGTTCCCTTTTGATGTGACTACATTAATTTGGCCTTGTTCTTTCCCCTGTCTCTCCATCCATGCATGGCCCCGGTGTTTCTCAGAACAGCCTTTGAACGTGGCACAGTGGCGTTAATTGTTTTTGTACTTTTCTGCGGCAGCTCCTTGTAGGTGGGCTCCATCTAAATGGACCCCAAAGCCTAGATGCCCATGCGATGTCAAGACCCCCTACTCTGTGAAAATGGGTAATTAGCGGACTGTCGTTTATCAAGAAGGTCACCAGGCCCTATCTCGATTCTTGTCATTTTTTAAAGATCTCCTATACATTGCGTCATGTCAGCGGCCGTGACAGTTTTAAAGCAGCTATACAACAGTTATTTCACATGCGGCAGGTCCCAGTAGTGCCTTTGATTTAATAAATTATCTCATTAAAGATGATGCTGGAATCGCTGTGAAGACCTGGCCCGAGTGGGAATTTGCCCCTCAGTGCTGAAGGGCTGTTAGCACATCGGAGCGGCAGTTTCCCAAGGCTTTTGGCCCCGGCAATTAGGCATGGGACTCAGGGAGGCACCGGCATGCGCAAAGGACTAGGAGGAGGTGGGGGGGAGTCCAGGTGAGGCTCCTCGTGATCACTGGCATGTTAGAATTAGTTTAATTGGGACTCTGTTTGATTTTCACCGACGACAACCAACCCCCTCACGCACACTGACAGACGCACACACCCGCTAACCTAATGGCAGAAGGGTGACTTGTCAGAATGGACAGTGACCTGGCTGTCAGAGATGGGGTATTGGGGGATGGGGGGGCAGTTAAAAACCCTTTGAAGTGTGGCACCCCTCCCTCTGCCCTGCGTCCTTCTGAGTGCCGTTTTTTTCTTCTTTGTCTAGAGGAAACATTTGAAAACAAATTGACACCTGGCCTTTGGGTCTCCGCCGCTCCTCTGAGACCACGAGGCAACCTGTTAATGTCACCTGCTGCCAGTGACTTCAATGGGATTACCGCATTCTCCTCTTGACGACTAGGACCCGGTTTGACACGCGCGGTTGCGTGAACTTTTCCCCAGGTCGTCAATACTTTTCTGTGAACTTTAGTATTTAAAATGAGGTGTTCATCCGGCAGTGCCCGCTCAGCCGGTGTCATCGTCAGCCCTTCAATAGTACTAATTGGGACAGTTGGTTGTCAAGGTAATGATAAAAAACAAGGAGCGAGAGAGCAGGCACCCAAACTCATTTCCATTGGTTGTCTCATGCTTGCTGGGAATTCACATTTAAATAGGCCTATTAGGGCCGGCAGACATCCCCGGTCCATCACGCGCCGGTCGAGCCGCGGCACAAACAAACACACCAAGGACCCTATTATCCTTCTCCTCTCTCAAAGGCAGTCAAGCAATTTCTTTCCTCAAGTAGTGCATTTTAAAAAGCTGTACTATCTAATGTTCCGTCAATCTCACCCACTCTCGTGTTCCTCTGCGTTGCAGAGCCAGGTTTTGGCTTTGTGTCCCTCCTCAACCCTCCCCTTTTCTGTTAAGGAATCTGGCCTAAATGAAAGTGCATAGTTTTTGGGGGAGGGGGGTTGTACGGGACCTGGGCATCAGGGTGTTTCAAGCCGCCCCATCAGTTGATGTTTCTGAATTGGCTTGAAGGGAGATCAAAGGGTCCCTCCGAATGGAGAACCTGCCATCTGAGAGAAGTGGAGAAAGAAAGAGACTGCTTCCTCGACCGAACCGCGGGCACTACTGATCAAGCTGTCAGGCTGAAAACACAAGAGCTTTCTGCTCCCCTCTGCCCTGGCAGGGAGCATCACTGGGAAAACTTCAGGAACATATACTGGTACCCTTTTTCACCATGACCTCTCCTGGCGATGTCTGGTGATGCTTTAGCCTTTCCCTGACCCCCAATTTTGTTGCATGTCTTTTCTTTTTGGCCATAAGTTGCCAACAGTATTAACCGAATTCCTTTTTTCCACTTCGTAAGGCACTATACATATTTGTAATGACGTCTCTCAAAGTGTCCGTGTGAGATTACAAATCACATTCCCTCCGTAAAAAGCATTGCATCATGAATGACCCCCCCCCCACCATATGCCCCATATGTTGTCTACCCAGCCCTCCCCTAACCCCTCCAGCCTCCGCCGTATCATCAGCGCACACACACCTCGCATCATAATTAGGCCATGTACCAAGTTCCACTCGGTAACGCGTACACTTTATTTCCCCGTCTTAATTCCTTATCAGATGCATTGATCGTGCAGTGTGTGCATTGATCTGGGGACACTGTCTGGAGAGCGGCGATAAGCGGCGCCTCGTCTCCCACTCCCCATGCCTCACCCTCAGTGTTCACTGCTTCCCCTGCAGGCCGGGGGGGGGGGATTAGCACCTTATTAGCTTCACAGGAGCCTTCACTTTTTTCATTTTTTTATTTAAGCTGACACCTCGACAGCCGTGCCAGGGCTACGTTACCGATGGAAACATGCACAGTGGTGCGTCTCCATGACAAAACAGTCTTTAAAAGGCTCAGAAGGTTGAGAACCTTGATATTTTTCTTAGCCATTTTTTTAAAACGTTTTTGTTATTAGATGTGCAATATATTTACATAATGTGTGTGGGGGAGAAACCAAACTAAATAGTAAGCCTGAATGCAGTTTTAAAATCTGTTTTTCATTGGAAATGGAAATTAGGTTAAAACCACTATTCCTGCATCTTCTGGCGACTTGGTGAAATCATTGCCTCACAATTTAGCTGCGTCATTTAGCTGCGTCACTGAGACCAGGATTTCACAGCCTTTTGGTGGCATTCCAACAAGCTCCAACATCAGAGGCTGGTGTGGATTGGTTGAACACAGTTCTGGGTTGATTGGGAGTCAGACAGGGATGCCACATTGTCAAACTCTTTATGTTAGGTTGTGTGCCTGAAAGCTTTATTGTGGTTGTGGGTGGGGAAATTAGCTTTGGGTGTGTAGGTCAGGCAGTTTTACTCATTACACAAGCATTGTGATGACACGCATATCAGCTTGGAAAATCAGCATTGGAGGACGCTTCTTGATGATTTACTTGAGTTTCTGCAATGAAACAACAGTGGCGCCCCCAGAAATGTTACTTAAGGGTGGCCAGATGAGGCCCCTGAAAATCTTAGGGTGGCACACCAAAACCAAAAGCCACAACTCAATTTCAGAAACTCTATTTTGCTGTCATAGTATATAAGGTTAGTTGAAAACAATGTCAATATGAGAGTTAAGAAATCATATACTGATATATTTTGGTTTATTATCTAATTGTTAATAATTATCTGATGTGCATAAACTAATACCGGTACATTTAACAGTTATATTACATTTATTTTTTTCGTTTTTAATGTTGTAATACAGGGCTCAGCTGTAAAAGAGACATGGGTCTCTGTTGATTTTCTCTGTATAAATAAAAATAAAATAAAAATATACTTTTTTTGGAAGGGGGGCTGTGGCCTGCAATATATACAAAGTTGTATAGTTCCTCCCCTATACAAAGTTGTATAGGTTAAAAAATACTGTTTTAAATTTAGATATCAATGAATTGAAATGTATTCCTTAGGCCTCAATCTACTGATTTCACGGGAGAACAATAAGGTTCAAATGTACAATTGGCTCATGAAACAAGAACAATTCATGTTGCAATTACATTTTTGTAGGAAATGGAACTGAAATTCCTATTTATGTCCTATTTACTTTACGATAGATTAATTTAGATAAACTGCAGTGAAAATACAATGTGTTCCTTAATATGTAGACACATAGGACGCAAACTGTTATCAGCAATCTGTCTGTAGGTCAACATCCCTGCTTTGCTTTTGATAAGCTGTTTACACCAGCAGCTGAAACACGAGGAAATATAACTGTGTTACGTTACAAGAGGTGATGCGGTAGCAACAGGCAGCTAGCTTTGCAAAAACTCATAGACAAGCTACTAACCCGTAAACAGTAGCTACTTAGCTTTGGCTGAATATTTGTCTTTGTTTTGTACAGTCATGGTCGAAGGTTTTGAGAATCAAAAAAATTGAAATTTGCACCAAGTCCTCAGTGTTGATGATTGCAATTTGCATATACTCCAGAATGTCATGAAGAGTGATCAGTTGAATTGCAATTAATTGCAAAGTCCCTCTTTGCCTTGAAAATGAACTTAATCCCCCCCCCAAAAATGTCTACTGTATTTCAGCCCTGTCATAAAAGGACCAGCTGCCATCATGTCAGTGATTGTCTCGTTAACACAGGTGAGAATGTTGATGAGGAAAAGCCTCGAGATCACTGTGTTGTGCTGATTGAGTTAGAAAAGCAGACTGGAAGCTTTAAAGGGAGGGTGGTGCTTGAAACCATTGTTTTTCCTCTGTCAACCATGGTTACCTGAAAAGAAATATGTGCCATCATTATTGCTTTGCACAAATAGGGCTTCACAGGCAAGGCTATTGCTGCTAGTAAGATTGCACCAAAATCATCCATTTATTGATTGAGAGAGGTTCAACTGTTGTGAAGAAGGCATCAGGGCGCCCAAGAAAGTCCAGCAAGCACCAGGACCATCTCCTAAAGTTGATTCAGCTGTGGGATTGGGGCACCACCAGTGCAGAGCTTGCTCAGGAATGGCAGCAAGCAGGTGTGGGTGCATCTGCACGCACAGTGAGGCAAAGATTTTAATGGGGTAAAATCATTTTCTCTGATGAATCCGCTTTTCGATTGTTTGGGCCATCTGGAAAACACCTTGTACAAGGTAAGTGCCATGTCATGTCAACAGTAAAGCATCCCGAGACGATTCATGTGTTGGGTTGCTTCTCAGCCAAGGGAGTGGGCTCACTTAAAATTTTGCCTAAGAACACAGCCATGAATAAAGAATGGTACCAACACATCCTCTGAGAGCAACTTCTCCCAACCATCCAAGAACAGTTTGGTGATAACCATTGCTTTTTCCAGCACGATGGAGCACCTTGCCATAATGCAAAATTGATAACTACTGTAAGTAGCTCGGGGAACATAGAAAATTTGTGTCCACGGCTGGGAAACTCCCCAGATTTTAATTCCATTGAGAACTTGTGGTTGATCCTCAAGAGGCGAGTGGACAAACAAAACCCCACAAATTCTGACAAACTCATCAAGCATTGACCATGCAAGAATGGACTGTCGTCTGTCAGGATGTGGCCCAGAAGTTAATTGTCAGCATGCCAGGGAGGATTTCAGAGGTCTTGAAAAAGAAGGGTCAACACTGCAAATATTGACTCTTTGCATAAATTTAATGTAATTTTCAATAAAAGCCTTTGACAATTATGGAATGCTTGTAATTATATTTTAGTATACCATAGTAACTACTGACAAAAAGTTCAGAGAACATTGATGCAGCAAACTTGGTGGAGATCAATACTTCTGTCATTCTCACAACTTTTGACCACGACTGTATGTGCTGCATTTGACTGAGTTGCTGGCTTGTTTAAAACACTAACAAGTTTAGCAAATTATGCTAGCTTCTGTGACAAATTCAAACTTTCTACATACTGATCATCAAGGTTATTATAGTAAACTAAAACTAAGACTAATACTATCCATTAAAAACATTTTCATGAACTCAAGTGAAATAAGTTACGATCTGTTAAAAACTAAAACTAAACTGGAACTAGAAACGTTAGGTACAAAACTAACTCAAATAAAATCAATGATGAAATATTTTTAGTTTTCATTTGTTTTATTTAAATCCGGCGTGATTTAAGTACAAATTATTTCACATGCAATATGATTTTCTTCCATACATATAGCTGTGGCTTCAGATTCAACCATTGTGCAGGTTGATAGTTGAACAATTTTAAGCATTGGCGAGCAAACACAGGCTTGCAAACATCGGCATGGATATCAAGTGACCAGCAGATATTAGGTTTCCCTTTGCATGTTTTGTCTGATAAAAACAGAGCATGACTATGTTAAATTAGCCTCTAAAAACTGTGTTCAGTATCCTACTGTAGAAGCATCTTTGCAAAACAATAATGGAAACTAGAAGTATACTGTATCATATTGGTCCCGTACATATTGAGTCTAAATAATGTTACATGGAATTTATTAATTTATTACGATTTGTAAGAAAGAAAAGCGTGATAACAAGCACCCTGCCAATTGAATGCCGACCATGGCGATTCCTGATTTTCTGAGGCTCTTACAATCCCTGCTGCATAAAGCCTACAGTTAGGCTTATGATCCCATACATTGGCTGCTGACAATGAGTTTTGAATCAGTTTATGATAAAATACACATGTAGACAGAGGTATATTTGTTTACAAAATCCTTTCAATGTTGTCCTAAGTCCTAAGAGAACAACATGCAAAGGATTAGCTAGAGACAGTTAGGACATTTTTTATGCTTGCTGAGTAGGATTGAAATACTTCAGCAAAAATGTATATTATCTGCACCAGAGGCAGCATTATTAGATCACTGGACCACTATAGGCCAAACTTAGATTATTTCTTTTCTTCTAATGTTTCTTAGGAACTCATGTAAAAGCAACTAAAAGTAAAAAGAATGTGAGTTTGGTAATCCAAACTATTGTACAAGGAACCTCCAACTGTAACAATTACATTCAGAACGTAACCTGGCCAACCTGACAGTAACAATTTACACACTAATGGATTGAGTTGTTTTATGTTCGTGAAGAAAATGATCATACATAAAGACCCAGTATTGTGTCGAATATAGCATAACCAGGAATTTTCTTTCAATAGAATCTGTTATATTTTCTTTCACACGTGTCAAATCAGGTAAAAGGCAAGTACATTTATACAATGAATGAATCCAGTTGAATTAATCTAATAAGACAGTGTCAAGGTGCATGTGTAAATACTCAGAGAGAAGTTCTGTTGCGTTCTGTAAGTAGTTATTCATAGATATGTACTTGTAGCTGCTTTCAAAAATGTAAACTACTAAAGCTAAAACTGAAACTAAACTATACAAAACTAAAATAGAAATAAAAAATACAACTAAATAACACTAGGTAGAACAATTTGGAAACTAACTGAAAATAAAGTTTACTTTCAAACCTAATAGGAATGAAAAAAGTGAATTTAAATAACACAAAACTATAATAACACTGCTGATCATTGATGCATAAAACACCATAGTGATAGTCACAAACTTGACCTGCTTATTAAATAACTTTAACATTATTATTTAAAGTTTTGTTTTAGATTTTGGTCATTCTGCCTGTTAGACAATGATCCACCACAATTCGGTCTGATGAATAATGAAACTAATTACTAAGCACCTGAGTGAGATTTGATATACATTTTAGCGCAGTAACATCATGTCACTCAGTCGAGAAATCTTGTGCAAAATGTCAAACCTGAAATTTAAAAAAGTGATAATAGCTCCACTGTTTCCAGCATCAACAACATTTTATTTTTCAATTTTTTTTAAAATAAGGAAGCCTTTAGTCAGATCATGCACAGGATGAATACGTTCACCAACTATACTTCCGTGATTGAACCCACAGCTGCCCGATCTGGACACAAGGAGTCGCTGGAGAGCGATAATCAGATTTATGTAACTCAGGCAGCGCTATGCCAATTTGCGCTGCCTTGTGCAGGAGGCCCGGGGAAAGTCAGAGAACCCATAGCCAGGCTCAAACCCGTGACTATCATGACATAGACTGTCGTGCAATGCAACAACTTAGCCCCCTATGCCACGTATACCCTCCCAGCATCAATAACATTTTATGTTATATTGAGGTAATATTTCTCATTTGAAATCAAGAATGTCACAAAATAACATTGCCCAGAGTGGCTTTAATATGAATTTTGACTTGCTAGCTCTGTGGATTGATTTAGTAATCCTTATGGCTCTAGTCACTTGCCGGTCTTTAAAAATAAATGTATCCACTTAGATACCAAAATTAAACAAGTAAGCAAACAAAATACACTATATAACCAAAAGTATGTGGACACCCCTACTAATGGTGGAGGAGGGATAATGGTCTAGGACTGTTTTTCTGGGTTTGGGCTAGGCCCCATAGTTCCAGTGAAGGGTAATTTTAATGCCACAGGAAGCAAAGACATTTTTGACAATTGGGTGATTTCATCTTTGTGGCAACAGATGGGGGAAGGCCCTTTCCTGTTCCAGCATGACTGTGCCACCGGGCACAAACCGGGGTCCATAAAGGCATGATTTGACAGGTTGGAGGTGTGGAGGAATAAAACATTTTGTACTTTCTTTTGTTGTTAATGCAGTATTTTCACTGGCACAGATAGAAATCTTAGCAAATTTCCATCCATCCATCCATTTTCGTTCGCTTATCGAGGGTTGGGTCGCAGGGGCAGCAGCTCCTACAGGGGACCCCAAACTTCCTTTTCCTGAGCCACATTAACCAGCTCCAACTGGGGGATCCGGAGGTGTTCCCAGGATAGGTTGGGCATCCAGGGGGCATACTTACCAGCTGCCCAAACCACCTCAACTGGCTGGTATTGACGCAAAGGAGCAGTGGCTCTACTCAGAGCTCCTCACGGATGACTGAGCTTCTAACCCTATCTCTAAGGGAGAAGCAAACCACCCTCCTGAGGAAACCCATTTTGGCCGCTTGTACCCTGGATCACGTTATTTCGGTCATGGCCCAGCCTTCATGACCATAGGTGAAGCTATGAACGAAAACTGACCTATAGATCGAGAGCTTTGCCTTCTGGATCAGCTTACTTTTCTTCACAATGGTGCGATAAATTGAAGGTAATACCGTCCCTGCAGTGCTGATTCTCCGACCAATCTCTTGCTCCATTGTCCCCTCACTCGCAAACAAGACCCCAAGGTATATGAACTCCTTCACATGGGGTAAGGACTCATTCCCTACCTGGAGTAGGCACTGAACCATGGCCTCAGATTTAAAGGGTGCTGATCCTCATCCCAGCTGCTTCACATTCGGCTGTGAACTGATCAAGTAAGCGCTGAATGCCACAGGCCGATGATGCCACCAGGACCACATCATCTGCAAAAAGCAGCGATGAGATCCCCAGCCCACCCAACTGCAACCCATCCCCATCCCGACCTTACCTCGACTTCCTGTCCGTAAATACTACAAACAGGATTGGTGACAAAGCGCAGCCCTGGCGGAGGCCAACTCTCACCTGAAACGAGTCCGACTTACTGCAGAGAACCCGGACAAAGCTCTCGCTGTGGTCATACAGAGATTGGATGGAGAGGGAGATGCCATGTTGCTTTATCGGGCTGTGCCCAGCCAGGCTCAGTGGCAAACACGGCCACCAGGCGCTCGCTGATGAGCCCTTCCTCTGGGCCTTTCCAGACGTGGGCCCTGGGAATCCTCCAGGCAGGGTCACTCTTCCTCTACCCTGATTGCTCATGGGCTTTTTTGAACCATTCTTTGTCTGGCCCCTCACCTGAGACCACTTTGACATTGGAGACCCTACCAGGAGCACCAAGCTCCAGACAACAGAGCTCTCAGGTTCATAAGGACACATAAACCTCTCCATCACAATAAGGTGATGGTTCCCGGAGAGGTAAATTAGCTAACTTAGTGAAATAAAAAACAAAAAAGCAGATGTACATAAGTATTCACAAACTCTGCTCAATACTTTGTTGAAGCACCTTTGGCAGCAATTATAGCCTCAAGTCTTTTTGAATATGATGCTACAAGCTTGGCACAACTATCTTTGGGCAGTTTCTCCCATTCTTCTTTGCAGGACCTCTCAAGCGTCAGGTTGGATGGGGAGCATCAGTGCACAGCCATTTTCAGATCTCTCCAGAGATGTTCAATCGGGTTCAGGTCTTTGCTCTGGCTTGACCACTCAAGGACATTCACAGAGTTAGCCACACCTTTGTTATCTTGGATGTGTGCTTAGGGGTCCAGAGTGCTCTTCAGCAAGGATGTCTCTGTACAATGCTGCATTCATCTTTCCCTCAATCCTGACTAGTCTCCCAGTTCCTGCTGCTGAATTTCATGCCCACAGCATGATGCTGCCACCACCAAGCTTAACTGTAGGGATGGTATTGGCCAGGTGATGAGCGGTGCCTGGTTTCCTACAGACATGATGCTTGCCATTCAGGCCATAGAGTTTAATCTTTGTTCCTTCAGACCAGAGAATTTTGTTTCTCATGGTCTGGAAGTCCTTCAGTTGCCTTTTGGCAAACTCTAGGTGGGCTCTCATGTGCCTTTTACTGAGGAGTGGCTACCGTCTGGCCACTTAACCATACATGCCTGAGTGGTGGAGTGCTGCAGAGATGGTTGTTCTTCTGGAAGTTTCTCCTCTCCCCAAAGAGAAACTTTGGAGCACTATCAGAGTGACCATTGGGTTCTTGGTCACCTCCATGAGGTGCAGGCTGACAGCCTCATCTGGAAGCTCTTGCTGGCGCTTGGGCGGTCTTATCCCTGGTTCCCTTTGGGTAAAATCAAAGATTGGTCAAGTAAAAACGTAGACGTGACACACTACTGGTTTAGTTTTGGACTTCTACCGGCGCCAAATTTAAAGTACTAAATGTGTAGGTAGTTACAAGAAGTAAGCAAATCATATTTATTACATTTTGACTGGATTTCTGTAGATAATAAAAAAGTTAAGCAAGTCAAAACCAATTATGTCCTGCATATTCATAAATGCACACTTCTGCCTCAACCTCTGGCTCCAGTCCTTCAAAAGTCGCTCTGGATGCGCATCATCTCCTGACACGTAAAAATTGTCATGCAAATGCTTTTTTCCCGGGAAATAAATCACAGCCCACGTCTCACTGAAGGCAGTGGGGACCATAGAAATTAAATCTATAGAAGCCTTATTAAACTGTTTTGCTTGGTCATTCGATTAGTACACAAAAAAATGGCGACTGTCATTAGTTGTCATGGTAACAACATGCAAATCGGTTTAATGCGGAAGTATGCCGCTAGATCCTTGCAATGGAATGGTGCACTTAAAAATGGCTGCCGTTCTGAATAGTGATGGTCAAAACAAGGCATTTGAAACAATTGAGACAAATGAAACATTTGATTCGAGGCGTCATGAAATGTTTCGAAAACTTTACTCAACAGTGACGTCTGTTACATTTGATTAGAAACGTCATGAAATGTTTCGAAACCTTTACTCGACAGTGACACCTGCTGGCAACTTTAATTGTGGCATACAACAGTCTTAATTCCACCATGATCAGACAGACGCTTCTGTAACCGGACTGAACTATTCACATCCTTCATCACAAACTGCATAGTTTCAAACAGGGTTTGATAATTGTAATGTGTCAATAATGTGGGTTATTGAATGAAATAGAACTGTCTGAGACAATAAACACTTTCCTAACATAATGTCATACAAACATCTTGATTTGGAGTGTTTCCAAAACATCAAACTTTTGTGAACTTTGCTGATCTGATGAGAGTGGGAAAAAACACTTTTCTAACATAATGTCATAAAAACATGTTGATTTGGAGTGTTTCCAAAACATCAAACTCATGTGAACTTCGCTGATCTGATGAGAGTGGGAATAAAAGATATGAAGTAATAATTGTGTTATAGCAAGGCGCAGATGGCTCAGTGGTTAAGGAGTCAGACTTGTGGACAGGAGGTTGCCAGTTTGATTCCTGACTAAGTCAATTGACGTTATATATTTTCCACATTGCCAGTGGTCAGGCGATTGATTTTTTTGTCTTGCAGGGCAGACAAAGATTCTCGCAGGGCACAGGTTGCAGGGATGGCTAAATAGACCATTGCATGTTAATATAGGTGAGGGAAGACCCCTGCACTTTTGGCCCAGTACACCAATTCAAGACCAGGTATGCATCTGCTAGGTACCGTTGAACTTTAACCATAGCATTGGCACTAGCACTCTATTATTCTGGTGTCACTGACTCTGTTTTCCAGGAGTGACCACAGGTTATCATCATCACCAACACCTGGCAATAAAACAAATATCCATTTGTAATTGTATAAAGGCCTGCGACCCCTCGCCGGGATACGCAGTTGATGATGTGTGTGTGTGTAAAGGATTTATACAGAATGTCAAAGATATAAATATATATCCAATAATAATAATTAACATCTGATGTCGTTGGTCCATCTTGTGTCTGATTGCTCAATCTTGCAATACTCTCACAAATCTCTCAGCCACGGTCTCACGAATTCGAAATGTTGATTTTTGATGCCTCGTTTTATACCCGATATGTCAGTGTTTTTAACAAGTGCGACACAGGTATCGTTCAATGTCACCTGACAAAGTGTTTTCACGACACTTTGTCATGTGACCAGCAGTGTTTTTGAAACACGTCTCGATACTTGAGTGTCGAGCGCCCGTCACTAGTTCTGACCATTCTCCTCAGTTATTTGCATTGGAATGGCATTTCTAATCACTACATTTCTATGGTGGGGACATACCAACCCCCCAAGCCTGGTTCGTCAAGGGCCAGAAGCCTATCTGGAACGGCCTAGGTTAAGCTAGGTGGGTTCAAGTCTTAAGGCCCTTCCCCCCAATCGCACAGTTTCGCCAGGTGGCCAGCTCTAAGAAGAGTCTTGGTGGTTCCAAACTGCTTCCATTTATGGATGATGGAGCACACTGTGCTCATTGGGACCTTCAATGCTGCAGATATTTTTCTGTACCCTTCCCCAGATCTGTGCCTCGATACAATCATGTCTCGGAGGTCTACAGACAATTTATTGGACTTCATGGCTTGGTTTGTGCTCTGACATGCACTGTTAACTGTGGGACCTTATATAGACAGGTGTGTGCCTTTCCAAATCATGTCCAATCAACTGAATTTACCACAGGTGGACTCCAATCAGGGATGATCAGTGGAAACAGGATGCACCTGAGCTCAATATTGAGTGTCATGGCAAAGGCTGTGAAGAAATGTACACTTTTTTATTATTTTTTTTCAAATGATTTTCTAAGATTTCAAACACACTTCTTTCACATTGTCATTATGGGGTATTGGGAATAATGAATTTAATCCATTTCAGAATAAGGGTGTAACATATCAAAATGTGGAAAAAGTGAAGCGCTGTGAGTACATTCTGGATGCACTGTATATTTACATATTATGTAAATGTTTATGACTGATTTCAGAGTGATATAACCTCTTGTACTTTCTTTTGTTGTTACTGCAGTATTTTCACTGGCACAGACACACACAGCGAAAAGAAGGCTGCTTAGGTGGGTGTGATTTCAAGCCTACTGTCCATAAAGCTCTTGTTTGCAATAAGCTTTACCCTTGTTTGCCAGTAGTCTTAAAACCAGTGAGAACAAGCCAAGTGGGTGTTTGTGTTGAAAGGAAGTAGTGATAAGTGACAATTAATGCACAAGCACACTCCCAGTCGCTGTCTCTCCCACATACACACTCACAATCACACCACATACACACCACATACACACCACGTACACACTCACACACACAAATGCACAATCACTCCTATCTGATCAGCAAAAGATGAAGCGGTGTCATTCAGCTCCCCCGTAGTCAGAGGGGTTTGTTGACAGTTGAGAGCCCCTCGCTCGGTCGGTCCCTGAGGGGAGGGTTGCACCACCAGTGCCTCTGGGCTAATGGCCGTGAGCGGCTTGCCCATTAGGTCCCTGTTATTGGGACTCTCTCATTAGCATCTGGGCCCATTGTGTGGCGAGACAATGGCAACAAACACTGCATTAACATGGAAATGGGCAAAATGTACCTAATTAGTTTTCTGTGCTTGTATTGTTATGCGCTAAAAAGATAGAGCTAAATTGCTTTGGTTTTCACCAAAGTTCCAAAACCCGCCTCCTCTGTGACGGAACAAGGGGGTGGATTCTGGAACGTCACCAAGAATGTTTCAATCTCCACTGGCCAATGAGTATGTGTTTAGCAAAATACCATAATAAGCATTTAAATAGCAGGTAAGCATTTCAATGACAGGTGATTACAGATAATTGTATCTGTGAAAATAGTCTTACAAATGTTTGCATGGTTGTTCGAACACGTCACCAATCGAAATATTAGGCTATAGTAGTATTAGGCTACAATAATACATTGTATTTTGTTTCTAAAGTTTTGTTCTAGGCTTGCATTCATTGTTCTGTGCTTTTAAGAAGTGTCATTGTCTTTGTTCATGTGAAGTCCCTGGAATGTTTGACAAAGAGTGTTCTGTCACCAGTTGTTAAAACCTTAAGAGTATGGTAAGTCAATAAAGCCTGTCATTTGGTCTCCTAAAAGATGTCCTTCTGCTGAATGAACATTTATTTGGTATGTGGAATGAAGAACTTACTTCCTAGGCTCCACAACCAGGCACCCTGGGCATGTTTATTGAATATCTTGTCTGCCATCTTTGTTTACTTCATTAAGGCGAAGTGGAATCCCTGGAGGGATTAACAACACTTTGCCTATGACTAACCCAGTGGTACAGAAGAATGACCAATTTTCATAACCATGAGCAGCTTGTTTAACATTCAGCTTGGAGACTTGGCCCGTTTCCCCAATCATGTTTTATTTTGACCATTTCACTCTTGTTATCCACTGTTTTTATTTGTGTTGTTTTGACTGGCACTCTCATCGATAATATTTCCTCAATAGTTACATAAAATTGACGGTGAGCAGAAAACTCCTCACAAATTTTTTTACAACTCTGTACTCCTTCCCGTTGAAATAGAGACACATTGACTGACAGTATGAGGTAGTTTATTAGCCATTATTTTGTCCAGAACACGTTTATTTGACTGGGAACACTGTCTGCAGTGACCTCTGTAACCCCTGGCTATTCTACCTTCGACTTCAACATGGTGGATGCTCATTATTAAACGCTCATCAATCAGTGTAAACGCAGTGCTCTGTCAAGCGGCCTGACACTCCCAGCCAGCAATCCAAACAATTGTTTAGTCTGCTCCATGGCCCTGTGTTTGGGCTGCTTTCTGCTCTTAGATTCATATTGTTCTGGACTAGTTAATACAGGCCTACAGTCCAGTGGCGCTGGTTGACCTCAACATTTTTGACCAAAGTATTATATGAATTGCTTACAGTCTGGATGAACACTTAAGGTAAATGGTAAAAATTGATTTTAGGTGACATCCCTTTATTGACACCTTGAAGACCCCTGGACCAATAGCCTAATTTACCTTTTTTATTAACACCTAGCAGCATTGCTTATTATGTGGAAGGATCTGGAACGTTTTCTCTTTATCACCCTTTACAAATGCTGACTCCTTAAAACCAGTCAACTGCCGATTTCTTTTTGAACCACATCGACATCAGTCTTTGGCTGACGACTGTATGTGATGACCAGAAGCGCCCCATATGGGTCATGGCTGTTCCTGTGCGGACATTGGAATATCTTCACCCCAACACTTTGCTCTGATACTGGTGTTTGCCCCATTAGGCCTACGGAGGGCTTGGGGGAATTTAAACAAATACCATTTGTTTGAGTGGCCTCTGACACCCGAGTGCTGGAGTCAGAGGGTTATCTGCTATGCCGATGGGTGCCTGACTGCCACGGAGGGTTGCAGTGTATATTATGGTTTTGGATTAGAGATTAAAGAGCTGCAAAGCCTAGGAACAAGGCCTAATCCCGCTCCTCTGCGCAGCTCATAGAGCAGCCGTGTTGACCGTGACTCTCTGGATACAGAGGATTGGGTTGAAAAGAGCCCCAGGACTGTGCGTGGGGTACGGAGACGGGACAGGCCGCCGGTTAATTGATTTTGAATTTTTTTATGAAATCCCTTCGGCTCAAGATAGTAGTCATCTGGATTCTCCCTCGCTCACTTATGCTACAGCGCTAATAGAGAGATTTCATTTGCAAGCAGTTTTTGTAGCTTTTTTTACATTTGGTTGATGGATTACAGTTGGTACTGTAGTTCCCTCTCCCCTGTGATGCATTGCAACCTTTCACAGGCCAATTCTATGCTAAGTCCCCGGACCTTGAATGTTTCTTTGTGGGGTTTTAGGCCTAAAGGAGGAGGATAAACAGCTTCCCTGTCCCCAGGGGAAATAGGCATCCCCATGCTACTGGAAGCAATAGAATGGGCCTGAGGGAGAGCCCCCTCTCCACCCTCCATTGAGGACTGGTCCTACGCTAAAGAACAGGGTTGTTGTTGTGTGTTGCAGTAGGGCCTGATAACTGCCTGTGTCACACTGCAGCTCGCCTCATTAGTCACGGATCCTAGCCTCGATGTGATTGGCTATCAAAACACTTTGCTGTGTCTGTGCTAGAAAGTTATTAGCGTTTTCCCTTTAAAACCAAACAGTTGAAGCGGCCTTAATGTTGTTTATTGTGTTTAAAAAACAAAATAAAACAATTGGAATAAGTTGAGTTCACAAAACATTGTTTCATTTAGTCAAGATAGGCGGAATAATTTCAACCAGTATATCCAGTGCTATAGATCACACAAGCTATTCTTCAGGGAGATAGCAAGGTTAGAAATGTCCCATCCTGCCCCAGTGCTGTTGGCCTTGGGTTAATAGGTGTTCAACCCTCCCATTATCCAGGAGCGTTTGTGAATTACCAGCTGAGTGATGTTTACCATTGATATCATATATATGCTAATTTCTCCACTTAATTAGTGGGGAGGGGCTGGCAGGCGGGGCGGCAGGGGGGAGGGGCGATCATGTGTAAAATTGATTTGTGAGGGGTGATATTTGATAGACCGCAGGGGAGTGGTGGCTGTTTGGAGAGCGAACAGGCAGTAGGTGTTGCCATGGCGAGTGGACTTTTGTTTCATTACAATTCCGGTGAAGTCGTGGAACTACTTTGTGTTTGATATTTCTCTGCCTGCACAAATTTAGTGTGAATAATAACAAAAATGAAATTATGAGGTTTTTGAGGAAGTTGAGCAGTTGAACTTAACATAATTAATTATGTTTTTGCACAATTGCCCTTTAAGGTTATTGTGGCTGCTTTTGTTGTCTTCATATTAAAAAGTAATTGAAATAGTTACATTTTTAATTGTTGGCTGGGGAATACCGTCTTACTACTGTTAATTACACTAGTGCCCTAACGACGCTCACCAGAGGGCTCAGAGCAGGCAGCATGTTTAATTAAGTAGGCAGTCCTTCATCAGGGGTTACAGGAAAATAACACTGGAAAATAATACTATTAGAAGAATTAATAATTGTGATAACAAAACAATGGTTACATTTTCTAAATGCCTGATTTGGGGGATATTTAACACACACACACACACACACACACACACACACACACACACACACACACACACACACACACACACACACACACACACACACACACACACACACACACACACACACACACACACACACACACACACACACACACACA
>JACXGM010006930.1:0-15062 GCA_016801145.1 Umbra pygmaea | reverse complement strand
TGTACTAAAAACGTGTAACCTAAAATGAGTTTTAACTCTGGTATTTTATATATGCATTATCCCTGTCATCATTGCAGAGCTTTAAACCATATGGATGGTCTGGATGATCCCACAGATGCCCATCCTCTACTCAAAAATCTACATGACAGACAGGGCATGTCTACACATCACATGGTTCGTCTTAAAATAGGATATGAATTACCTCCATTTAGGTCTCTTATTCTCTCTACTATAGATATGTCAGTGAGCTATATGGGATTAAACATGGGACAAAATTCCACACATTTCCATGAATGTATTTCAGCCCTCAGTCATAACTGCTGGCAATGCAACAAGAGAACAAGCCAAGGTTTCAGAATGTTTATTTTGTTTGATTTCCTGGTCTACTAAAATTGCACTCCAGAAATGAGCTCATCTTGGTGAGAAACAGTTGTATATTCGGTGCTCTACTCTTTCAAACACTACAGCAAATATGGCTTGTCATCACACAGAAATTTGCCATACCAATCTCCTTTAGGCTTACAGATGTAACATAGTTGCTAAACGATATGTGGCTGAAAAATGCAGTTGCCCATTTGCATTTTAGACTACATCAGTGGAGTAACCGTATAGATAGATCTGCACGAGGCACTAGCCGTGACGACAGCTGTGCATTTCGTGTGCCCCGCTTTATGTGTGTCAATATCTTGGCTGGTTTATTAAGTACATGTAAAAGTGGCGCATAGTGATAGGCAAGGTGTGTAGAACAGCCTGAATTCTTTGAGGCATGGACTCTACAAAGTAGCAGATACATTCTAGACATGTTGTTCTATGTTTGCGTGAAGGCAGAACATTAACGCTGTAAACAGTTCATTCCACCATGGGTTGTGGTTGAGGGACTGTACAGGCCACTTGAGTTAACTGAACCTAATATACTGGCCACTGCAGACCTCAATTGTGACAGATGAAACGAAAAAAAAAAAATCAAAACAAGATATTTGTTATGATCGTTGTTTTTAAAATGTTACAGTGAGAAATCCTTTCATTTAGACAGCCTGGAGGCATTTAGGCTGCTCATCAACACGGCAGCGTGACCAAACCAGAAAAGGACATGGCTGACAACTTTCAGCACATTAGTATTTTACTGTTTGCCCAAATAGCGCAAGACAGAGTTCCCTATTTACAGACCTACAGTATGAATTTTTCAACTCGGTTGTTGGTGTTGCCTAATGATTGGCTACATTACTCATTCCCATAATCTATTAATAGACTCACAATGATACGTCGCACTTTCTAGCATCTTGCAATTTCGCTGCTTTCCAGTGATCGCAACAATTGAGCAACCGCACAGTATAGCAAAAAAATAGTAGCCAGTTGCATTTGACAGTTAGATTGAATGTTTCTCATTCTTTAATATAGGTGAATTATTTATTCGGTGGCGCGTTCCTTCAGCTCTGCTCTGTTTAGAATCTCTCTCGTGGATAATTTCAGCCAAATTTAAAGTCCCTGTCCAAAGATCACACAAAACAAAACATAAGGACCCAATTACCCTTAGTGTCAGAACTTAGCCTGAAAGTACAGTCAGATCAGGGTTATGTCTCTGGCTGCATGCACTCAGGCAGTCCTACTGATTGAACTGGGGCCAGATTTGTACCCGAAAATCCCCTCCAAGCCCGGGGCGGAGTGGAACTCAGGCCTGACCTACTTCTAGAGCCAGTGTAATGTACACAGACTAGAGCAGGCAGCAAACCAACCGCTACGTTAGAAGGGGCCGACTGAGCTGTTGTCCCATGAGTAGCACTGTGGTTGTCGACGCCCGTCCTCCAGGTATTCACTCCGATACAGTTCAACTAGACCGGATGTTTTTCAATAGGACACCACCCAGAGAAGGCCAGACCTCTGAGCCTGAAGAGGGGTGTAATTGTTCAACGTTGCCAGAGAAAGTCACATGTTTTCCAGAAATCCTGTTGGAATGATTACCAGATTCAGAAAAAAAGAGCTGAAATCCAATTACTGGTGTTTGGCAACATTATTGCTAATACTGGTTTTCTGTCCATAGATTTGAGCGGTCCTCCACTCTGAGCTTCAGTTGACATGTTTGTATTTCAGCTGGTATTCACCTCTCTATCCACAGAGACTTACAAACAGAATCCTGTAGCAGATGTTAAGTCCAGGTTCATCATGACCAAATAATCCTTCCACATAAACAGTTTCCCCGAGTTATAGACATCTGTAACCAGCCATCTGCCTCAGACTTAACACGATTACATTGGCCACACCAAAACAAATACAACCTGTTAAATAAATAGCTGCACTAACGCTATATTCATCTCCCTAAATCTATACAGATAATGTAAATCTATGTACATCATAATTAGGGCTGGGTGATATGGCAAAAAAACATGGAAGAGAAAAATCCAGTCATTTAGTGCTTGAGTACTATAGCAAATAAATAAAAAGTGTGTACTAGGCAAAAGGTGGACAAATATTGCATTTATTTTAGTGAAATACAGTTGTCTAATGCAGTGCAGTGTTTCAGATAGAAAAAATAAATAAGGAAAGGACAACAGAACGGGAGATTGCTTTTCCCTCAATAACCCCATTTTTGTATTGAAATGTGTTTCAAAATAATGTAGTTTTGATGGCATATTTGACTCCATAGTTGCCCTACTCAGATATTTAGTATTTTCTAATCATCATCATTTGGAACCATATCAACCATATTTAAAAAATCCTGAGAATTCTAGCAGATAGTCCTACTGGATTGGTTCCTATGCAAATCCTACAAAATAAGGCAAAAACAGATTTCTAGAATTTAGCTTCTTAAAACTGTTTTAAAATCATGAGTCTATTTGATCCTATTATGATAATAAATCATAAAGGGACTGTTTTATTAAGGGTGTACACTCACCTAAAGAATTATTAGGAACACCCGTTCAATTTCTCATTAATGCAATTATCTAATCAACCAATCACATGGCAATTGCTTCAATGCATTTAGGGGTGTGGTCCTGGTCAAGACAATCTCCTGAACTCCAAACTGAATGTCAGAATGGGAAAGGTGATTTAAGCAATTTTGAGCGTGGCATGGTTGTTGGTGCCAGACGGACCGGTCTGAGTATTTCACAACCTGCTCAGTTACTGGGATTTTCATGCACAACCATTTCTAGGGTTTACAAAGAATGGTGTGAAAAGGGAAAAACATCCAGTATGCGGCAGTCCTGAGGTCGAAACTGCCTTGTTGATGCTAGAGGTCAGAGGAGAATGGGCCGACTGCTTCAAGCTGATAGAAGAGCAACTTTGACTGAAATAACCACTTGTTACAACCGAGGTCTGCAGCAAAGCATTTGTGAAGCCACAACACGCACAACCTTGAGGTAGATGGGCTACAACAGCAGAAGACCCCACCGGGTACCACTCATCTCCACTACAAATAGGAAAAAGAGGCTACAATTTGCAAGAGCACACCAAAATTGGACAGTTGAAGACTGGAAAAATGTTGCCTGGTCTGCTGAGTCTCGATTTCTGTTGAGACATTCAGATGGTAGAGTCAGAATTTGGCGTAAACAAAATTAGAACATGGATCCATCATGCCTTGTTACCACTGTGCAGGCTGGTGATGGTGGTGTAATGGTATATGGAATGTTTTCTTGGCACACTTTAGGCCCCTTAGTGCCAATTGGGCATTGTTTAAATGCCACGGCCTACCTGAGCATTGCTTCTGACCATGTCCATCCCTTTATGGCCACCATGTACCCATCCTCTGACGGCTACTTCCAGCAGGATAATGCACCATGTCACAAAGCTCGAATCATTTGAAATTGGTTTCTTGAACATGACAATGAGTTCACTGTACTAAAATGGCCCCAACAGTCACCAGATCTCAACCCAATAGAGCATCTTTAGGATGTGGTGGAACGGGAGCTTTGTGCCCTGGATGTGCATCCCACAAATCTCCATCAACTGCAAGATGCTATCCTATCAATATGGGCCAACATTTCTAAAGAATGCTTTCAGCACATTGTTGAATCAATGCCACATAGAATTAAGGCAGTTCTGAAGGCGAAAGGGGGTCAAACACAGTATTAGTATGGTGTTCCTAATAATCCTTTAGGTGAGTGTATGTCTTGGTTTCAATGAAAAATAAAATAACATAAAAGTGCTTCAGTCACCTTGATATTAGCTACGTTGGTAAATTCATTCATTTTCTGAGTGCAAAAAGCAGCAAGCAACCATTAATTCAACACGGGCTGTCAGTGATGTGCCTGAGCATTGTGGGCAGGTACCTGAACGTGATGCAGTGCTGTTGGCTGCTGCTGTTTGATTGGCTGTTTGCGTTAGACACAAGCTAGTGATGTTGTAGTTTGTGGAACGTTTAACCACAAAATGACTATCGAAAATATTACATTACATTTATCATCGATATCAAATTTCTTTTTAATCATGACAAAAAATGTATACTTATTTATCGCCCAGCCCTAATTACAATGTATATTGGGCAGAAAATTGGCCTAGTAGTTAGGGCGTCTGACTGGATTCTGAAAGGACCTGATCTTATTTCCCCCTAACTGCCAAGGATAAATTGGGCCCCCCTCAGTTCTAGTCAACTTGCCAGGTTAAATAACGGTACAATCACATTATTGCAAACACCCCTTATCACCACCCAATCATTTATTATAATGATGTCAACATTGCTCAAATTGATTTTGTCAAAAACTTTGCAGCATCATGACACCAAATATAACTACTTGGCGTTCTTATTGGACACATTGGCTGCAGAAACTTGCAGTTCTTATTGGACACATTGGCTGCAGAAACTAGCAGTTCTTATTGGACACATTGGCTGCAGAAACTAGCAGTTCTTATTGGACACATTGGCTGCAGAAACTAGCAGTTGTTATTGGACACATTGGCTGCAGAAACTAGAGGTTATTGGACACATTGGCTGCAGAAACTAGAGGTTATTGGACAAATCAAAACAGCCCCTCCCCTCTCCCATTTAGTGCCTAATTAAAACGACCTTGGTGGGAGTGGCCTAGTATCACTGAGCTGGTGGGTTGAGAAGCATGTTCGTTTGGCTGCTAAACATGGACTAATGAGGACTGGTCAGTTATGCTTCATGCGTCTTTAGGGTCATTAAAAACAAATCTCAAAGAGCCTAAATCTAAACAATTGAATTGCCTCACAGTATTGGCTGCAGTAATAATAATAATAAGAAGAAGAATTTAAATGGCCCCTGAGATTAGCATATTCACCAGGTCACATTGCACCTTCACGTCTTAATGTCAAGCAAAGCTTTGATTTCAGGCTCCGTCAACAGACGTTCCTTCCATAGTAACAATGGGTTATCTAGATCACTTCCATAGTAACAATGGGTTATCTAGATCACTTCCATAGTAACAATGGGTTATCTAGATCACTTCCATAGTAACAATGGGTTATCTAGATCACTTCCATAGTAACAATGGGTTATCTAGATCACTTCCTCTGTAGACATTGTTGCTGTGTTGACATTCCATTCAGATCACAACAAGCAATAGCACGACTCAGCAGCTGAGAAAACAAAGTATACAAAAGCGCCCCGGAGCATAAGTTGACCTGATATTGAACAACAACGCTAATCCCCAGAACTTGCTATTCTTCCATTTTGCATCATTATTTCAACTGGACTTGTATTTAAATAAGTGCTGTGCTTTCCCTCCCCTTGCAAAGTGATTAGCCTACACATTTATTGCTCTTCATAAGCTTAGTTACTCTTTCTTTCTGGAGGATACAGTCCTATTACAGTGAGCATGTGCCTGTCCAAAGCTAGTCAGTTTCTTTCACTAAGTGGGCAACCTTAGCCACTGCGGTAATCAGTGTTTAGATAACATATTGTGCAACGAGCAGATCTTTTTGTAGATTTACAGTTCAATGTCTCTCAATAAATTCAAAGAAACTGGCCTCTTGCATGTTAAATACGACAACTCAACACACAGAAGCTAGTTTTACCTAAGCAGCGACAAGTTCTAAACCAAATTTACGGTAGTTCATGAAATACATCAACCTATTGAAAATGCATCATAGTCAAATACTCTCATTTCTGAATTCAATATTCACACCTCAGAAATTCAGAATGCACAGTCATTAGTAAGACTACATCCCACCCATGTTCTTTAGTGTACTTTCACAGCTGTTGCAAGAGTAGATCCTGCTACAATCCCTAATTTAACTATTAGTATTAAAGAGTTGAAGTAGTTTGCATGCTATGTGGATGAGAGGAAGTAATGTAGAGTCATTTCTTGGCACACTGTGGCTACGTAGTCCATCTGCCTCAGGCATAGACGTCCCTCTCTGCAGTTCACTGGCACCACACCCGGGCTGCGTGTTTTGGCAGAATGAAATGACAAAGCCTTCCTCACGCTATCACCAAGCAACCCTGGTCTCCCGGTGTATGTGGATGGTTACTGTACTGCTCACTGAAGTCTACAGGAAACCAACACATGATATTTCTAAAACAGTTCAAGCACAAGCTATTGAGCAACAAAACTAGATAAACAAAATCTAGTTTTGCTGCAGGTACAGCAGACTGACTTATTTATATACGTAATTGTTTTAGGTAGCTGACGCCTGCCGTGAACGGTTTACAAGATGAACACATTGAACGTTTGATTTGAAGTGCTCCTGATGCAAATGGTAAATTGGTAAAATGTCCTGACTGTCTTTATTTGTCCTCCTTTAAACAGACATGGCTGAACCCATCCACCAGATCACCAGCAACAATGACGGCCAACATAACCGGGAGACTGTGCCCTTCACCCTTATTACTCGTAAGGAGAAGGTGCGTCTGATCTCAGCCACGAACAAAAGCCAGTCACAAGAAGTCACATTGTATATAGTCCTGTTTAACTGCAGGGTCCCACATATGTACAACTTTTAGACTAAATTTTTATGCAAATTCTATCATCATCATAAAATTCTCACAAAATTTTGGAGTATTGGTAGTCTACTTCAGTAGTCTTGAATGCGTTGAAAGGAATCAGCCATTATGAAACGGTGCGTTCAAGACAGCCGTTGTTTCGCATGAGGCCAGCTGTACAGTAACTCGCTTAGCAACTTTCTGGAACACTTTGACCTAAATAATGCATTTCCACTTGAAAACATTTTGATTCGTTTGCTGCCGTTGCTGGTGAGGGTGTCTAGGAGCAATGCGTGACAGGCCAGACGGACAGCGTTCCACAACACATCCGTCCCGTTTGAGCGGAAGAAGTTCAGACCGCAGATTTCTAAAGAAAACATTCCTATAAAATTTACATGATGGCATATGTGCAGGAAAAGATGTGCAGAAACCTAAATTGAGGCAATCTCCATTTTGAAGTTGTCCATTGTCACGATGAGATTATTCCTCTCCATTTGCTGATTGGCCAAGTCTTCAATGGGAGCTTTCAGGCGACCATTTAAATTTATAGTTCAGGTCTAATGTTGGGAATCGGCCTACTGGCTAATCTCAATTATCCTCTATTTGCATAATGACGGGGTCATCCATGTCCCCACATGCGTACTGAGCTGGTAAAGTTAGATTCCCGACTAAATGTTGTTGTGTCCTTGGACAAGGCACTTAATCCTTTCCTCCAAGGGAGTGTCCCTGTACTTACAATAAGTTGCTCTGGATAAGAGTGTCTGCTAAATGATTAAAATGTTAATTATTTCAAAGGTTATTTGTGATCACAATCTGATGAATTGCAACATGTGAGGTTTACTGGGGACAGGTGACGAGGCAATCCACTCAGCCAGTAAATCACTAAGATTACACTAAGATGTAATTGGCTGGAATCATCCGTTCGGGTTTGGCCTGAGAGCAAGCACGAACAAAGGAGTCTGGTGTCCTATGATCACGTTCACTCCGAATTTGTACGGTCAAAAACTGGTAACAACCAGTAACGCCTGTCAATCAACACTTACCCATAATGAGTATGAGTCAATCAGAGAAATTGAACGATTAGAAGTGCCATTCCATTCCAAATCAATGTAGCAGAATTGTCAGAGCGGCATCAATTTTTACGTGTACCATTCCAAAAATCTAGCGCCCTACTTCCGCATTAAACCGATTTGCATGTTATTACCATGACAACTAACGACAGTTGCCATTTTTTGTGTACTAATCGAATGACCAAGCAAAACAGTTTAATAAGGCTTCTATAGATTTAATTTCGATGGAGTCAATTAACACTTTCACTGTATTTGTGTGTGTGTTGACAGTGTGGGGACGTGCTCTACGAGAAACGTCATTACGAGAAGGCCCAGTGGGCGTGCATCACAGTACGCGAGGAAACCTATGAACAGAGCATCTGTTACGGCTTCATGAGGCTCATGAAGTACATCTGCCAGCAGAACTCCTCAGGTGGGTTAAGCCTGCACCCACAGGTCAGTGAATCCAGAATGTTCTTTATTTCCAAACAACTGGGCCTGTAATTGTTATGTTGTCCTGATTGTCGTTTGTCCATGTCCTGTCTGTAGGTAGCTATCTGGGCATGACCATCCCGATCTTGACCGTGATCCGAACGGACGAGAGCCACTCCGTTTTGTCCAGGGACGTCACTGTGGCCTACTACCTGCCCACAGAATACCAGGCCCAGCCACCTCTGCCTTCAGACAGTGATATTAGGATTGAGGAGTGGCCTGCCACTATTGTATACACAAGGTAGGAGGTGTGACGGACAAGTGTCCATCTGGGTTATTTTGTGACAATATGCTAATCATCGAATAACATGTCTTTACGTAGTTTGCATTACTGAAAACCATCTGTCCATTTCAAGTGTGAGTTGGTTTAACTAACAGTGAACAAGGTCTGCGAGCTGGTAACCTTGGAACCAAAAATTAAAACATGTCCACTAACCAGTTTTGATTTAGATAAATCTGTTACAACACACCAGCCAGCGAGCCAAAGTTCTGTAAATTATATTAGCCAGCCAGTTAAAGTTATTATACTTGGGACCTAATTATTGCATGTCAGTCACTATACTTCTTTAGATTTTGTCTATTGCTACTTCTATTTACTTCTACAGCACACTGTATAAATGAGCTAATATTAAAACAGATGTAATAGATTCAGGTTAATGTACCAAGAGGAATGGGTTCATGGAGATTAGAATACCAACATACACAGCTCAGTTTCCAAATCTCATTCAATTCCAGTGTCTCTTTCTCTGACCAGGGCCTTTGCTGGCGCCACGAACGAGGTGACGATAATCAATGAGATAAACACCATGGCGGAAGTGCTCAACTCTCCAGCCGTGCACATCAACGATTCTTTCATCGTGGCCGGCTACACGAACCCAGCAGCAGCAAACCGGCAGAATGAGATCTGGTTCCTGGAACGGCACTGAATACCAGATGACCCCTGACCACTCTATTTGAACTTCAACCACGCAACAACCCTGTCTCAACCTGGCCCCACTCACCCCTAATGGACACATCTTGTTGCACGGATCTATGGGCTAGGCTTGGGCGGTATTCATAGATACATACCAGTGTTGACCTCCGAGTGGCAAAGTGGTCTAAGCAGCTGCCTCGCAGCACAACTGCATCACAGTGACCAGGGTTCTTATCCTGTTTGCAGAATTCCGGCTATGCCCGGTGGGCTTTGCTAGGGCTGCGCGAATTGGTACAGCGCTGTCCGGGGTAGACGGGTAATTAGTCTGACAATTACCTCATGTCTGCAGTCGAGTGAGTCGCGACTCCTTGTGTGCAGATCTGGTGCCTGTAAGTTCCTTCATTGTTGTATAATTGACAAATACGCAAACCTCCAAATTGATGTACCGACTTAAGGCTTCCATGTTGAATGAGCGTTGTGACAAGAATCGGACAACATGGCGACGCATGTTTGGAGGAAGCATGTGATCGATCAATCTGCCACCATTCCACACACGCTACAGTTTGCCGACCGGGGCAAACGGGGAATTGGACATTAGAAATTGGGAGGGAAGAATAATCGAGAAAATAAATGTTGTGCACCCCGATATGCTAATACCAACAATGAACACTTTCCTGAACCTCTAATCTGAACGTTAGCAATGCTAACAAGTGCGAATCCCATAGCAAATTGTAGCTAAATGCTAATTAAGCTTCCGACAAACGTGTTCCAGTACAGAAATTCTAGCCTATCAAAAAACTGGGCCACCCAATTTGACAGGAAGGATTTTAATTCAGAAGGTGATCCTTTGTTTAAATTATGACTCTAACCCCTTACATTATTAGCTTTTAAATTTACATTTTAGTCATTTAGCAGACACTCTAATCCAGAGTGACGCACACTGATCTTAAATTACTAGCTAGCTACTTACTGTTTCATAATCCTCTGGAATTCTGGCCTGTATGCTATACCGCCCAACTCTTTAAGAGTCCTTACCGCAAGGCTATACACCCTTTGGTTCCATGAACACCATAGACCCTACCCTATACACCTTTTAGCTCCATGAACACCATAGGTGTAGGTCATAACCCTGCTGCCTTGAAAGACTTCAAGATGTTTCATGTTATTTAGTGTAAACTGAGTGGGTCCTTAATGCGCCAGTCACACTGTACACCTTGAAGAACTAGAATCCTTACTTATCAATTAGTAATGCTAAACAATGACAACTATTAATTAGCTGTGTGTGTGTGTGTGCGCGCAGAGTTGGACAGAACTTTATTTACCACCTTCGGACAATTTGTGACCGGAAGGTTGACTTATTGTTGGTGAAAAGGTTCAAGTATAGCTTTTCAGTTTCTGTCAAGGAACCACTGAACAAACGTGTAAAAGGCAAAGTGTCTGAATGTATTGCGGAGATATAACAATAACATGTAGGCCAAATTTAAAGTATAATTACAAACCAAAATTGCTGACCGCTGCTGTATGACAATCGAGCATGCCATCTGCTGCACTCAAAACAAAAACTTGTATGCTCTTTCAGAGGCATTCCTAAAGCCATGATGTTCACAAACTACAATAATACCTCTTTATATGACGTATAATTCTGTACACGTGTATGTGTGTGCACGTCCGTGACTGTGTACTACACCACAAGTTGCATGGACTAGAAAGTAGCCTGATATTCCGAGGAGGAAATTTATAGACGGTTTTAAGAGCAGCCATTGTAAACAGTCAAAGCTATTTTCTATATTTTTAAAGTAAGAAAAGTGATGTTTATTTTAGTTCAGTCTTTGGGTTCTATATCCAAATAAACAAAAACAATAATAAATATAATTATTATTATCACCATCCAAGTGTGGATTTATGACATTCATAAAAATGTTCACCAAATTCTTTACTCAGCAGCTTGTAAACAAACAGCATCTCAATCGCTTAAAGATGCATTCTGTGATTATTTTTTTTGACCACTGGTTGTGAAAGTGGTGCTGTTGAGCCAAAAAGGGTCCCTGAAGATTGTTTACTATGTCATGTATGTGCAGATTTGTTCCCCATGTCATTGAAACCACTAGCTTTCAAACATGGAATTTTATGGCAAACTAAAATATTATAATGATTCTGCATATAGATGACGTATATGTAAACAACAAATTCAACATCCGGGCCAAAATCGTTAATTAAAAATGAAAATAAAAATATATATATATATTTCAAATGCAGAAGTCCAAGACTGTGTCTTTATATTTTTAAGTTAGAAAGTGCAGTTGTCTGTAGAACTTCATGGTCAATGTAGTGATATTCTAACATGTTGTTAAACAAGTTATTTTAATGCTGGTTATTAGACTTACTCTTTGGCCTTCAGAGTGTTGTACACTTTACTATAGACAGCTTTACTACACTTTACTATAGACAGATTTACTACACTTTACTATAGACAGCTTTGCTGCCAGGAATCAGTGCAGAGGTAGACGCCACATAGGATGCCGTGTTCGACACGAAATGTGACAAGGAATTGTAAGTATGCTGAAAGATTTCCATCGCCTGTCAATTGCAACTCCAACACATCTGTTGAACGGAACCGTCACAAGGGAACATCCAAGTTGAAGCAAGGGGAAGTGTGCACATCAGTGTTCTGTACAGTAAATGTGATGAAGTGCAACGAGCTACTCTGGATTTGGTAAAATAATAATACACAGTACTTGTTTAGTGCTTTTCAAGGATCTAGGAAAATGTTGTTTCGTTAAGAAATAAAGGGTATTCAATCTTGATGGGGCCTTTGTTGTGATTCTAGCAAGTATGGTCATTTTCTGCTAAAAGGGAGATGAAAAAGATTGAGTCGCCAATGTCCAAGCATACCGAAGTAGAGCGACAGCTATTTGGTTTCAGACAATAAAGTATTTAAGAACGTATATATTTTGTGCCGGAGTTGGTATAGTGGTCTAAGCTCTCGACTCCGGACCATGTATGTCCCCTGGCCATGCCCGCCTCCCCCTGCCCGTCTCCCCCTGCCCGTCTCCCTGGCTTCTGCTTCCAAAAAAAGAAATCTTAACATTATTTAAAGAAATATATTCTTAACTGAATTAAAGGTGTGATTTTGCTAATTGTTGGAAGAGCATCAAGCTGACAAACAATCTGGAGGACACAATGTCAGAAATCCAGCTACGAACCCAATTTACACAACTCAGACATCCCACATGTGGCAAAACAATCGCAGTAGATATGCTGCAGAGAGTTCACCACTCTGCCATGCTGATACACCGGGGGTAACTAAGCTCAGTAAGTCTCCCACAATCCAAAGAACCATCTGAAATGCTAAAGGACCTGCCTCGCACCCTCTTTCATCAAACTATGAAGCCTTCTAAACTGAGACCAGTGACACACCCTGTGTTTTTCTTGTGAACAAACATTATTGGCCCTATCTTGCACCCAGCGCAACGCAGCACAAAGCCTGAACGCGAGTGTCTTTGCTAGTTTAAGACCAACGCAGTTGTCAATTTCCCGTCTGGCCCCCGCGTTGTTTAAATAGCAATTGCACCTGCGCCCATATTTGGGCCCGTGGGTGTGCTGGTTTAACAGGGAGGTGTGTTCAGGATAATTCTGGGTGTATTGCTATCTTGAGGCATCGGAAAGTGATCGCGCCAACAAAAACCTGGTCTAAAGTCAATGGTGCAGCGTGTCATTGTTATTTTAACAGCAAATTAGTCAAATGCACCTAGGCTTACGCACAGTGCACACTAGGCTTGTTGCACACACACAGGGAAGCACAGCAGCACAAAAACATGCAAAAGATTACAAATAAAAATATTACAGTGCAAATCCGCTGGCATAATAGCAATGCACGAAAGATTCAAGTGCGCCTGGCTCTTAAAGGGAATGGGAGATTAATCTCTGATTGGTTTATTGAAGGTTACGACCAAAAAACACCTATGAATTAATGAAGACACTTAGTACAACACTTTTAGACCATGAGCATGGAACCGTTTTTCCACCGTCAAACTAGCAAAACTGGATTTGGACACGCCCAAAGTGCACTTCCCCAACTTGCTTAGACGTTAAAATAGGGCCCTATATGTAAACAAAATCCCTTGCGAAAGAAAGTCATGCACCACATCCACCACACCATCTCCATATCATGATACCTGGATGAATGATGGGCTCACAGGGATAAAACACCATAAAGCATAAAGGGAAAAGGAAATCTACCGTAAATGGAACTATACATTAGTCATTACTATTATTGGCAACTAATTTAAAATGTCTAAATGTGTAATTCAGTAATTCATTTGGACATGGCGCCATCTACTAAGCATCTGGCAGCGGGTAGGTTTTAGCACCTGACTAGTAACACAAACATTGCTAGATGCATTCCCAAAACCAGCAGTGAAAATGTAGTTATATCCACACAAGCCTGCTTAACCTCAACGCTTCATCTCTAAATGTACAGGCAAAGTTAAGTAAATGCAGATTACAAACCATGAAAGTCTCAAAATTCTGCGCATCACCCCAGCAAAGATTCACCAATTAGGCCCTGCTGTTCTTTGGCACCACACAGATTCAGTCACCTGGTGCTGCATTATCAGAATGCAGTGAAGCTCGTATCTCACTGTTCATTTGTACGATTCCACCAGAAGCCAGTCACCCCAGCGAACACCTGCTGCTGGTGGGCTGAGGTTGGAGGTACAGTACTGAACAGGGCTTTAGCACAATATGGTGGACCGACCCTTTCCTCTAGAACATTCCACTGCTCCAGTCAGTCGAGACAGATTAGTGAGTTGTGTGCTACAGTACAGAGGGGTCAGCTCCTGGGATTTCTTTAATGAGCGAGCACTTAGGGCACCGTGACCAGACTCTATTTCAAGTGCACCTTGGGATGTCATTTCTTATTATATCTTATAATTAACTACGTTAAACAACACGAAGAGAAAGCCAAGGACAAGGTTATCTTCAGCCAGGGAACAGTGTGAAAGAGCGTGAATCTTGAGATTACAAATCTCAGCCAGAAGGTGGCAGCAGTGCACCAAAACAAACGTGACACGACCACGTGTGATTGAGGAGTCTTCATCCGAGGTTACTCTACCCAGATATTTAAAGACAACAAACATACGGTATTTGGTTTTGGAAAGCTCTAAAGCTATAATACACATACCAGAATGGCTTATCATTCTACTTTACTGATAAACTACATCTAATTTTCCAGAAAACAACTGGTGCCTACCTGTAGGTAAAGGGCTTGGTACCCAGCCAGCGCCTCCCCCAGGGGGACTACCACCTTCTCCAGGCTGCGCTGGTGGGAGTGTGCCTGGATGTCAGCGCTCTCCTCAGACCGCAGCTCGATGTGGGAGATGAGCAGGTTAGATATGACCTGCTGCACTGCCTGTCGGGCAACACACAGGGGTGACGGAGGGGGGTTTAAGAAGCAGAAAATGACTAGCGAACTTTATGGCACAATGACTGAAGAGATATTGGATTGTCGGTACGTAATGTCGGCACATAACCTCTGTGCAGGATAAAGAGGTCACGATGGGCGCCTGCAACATCGCGTTTGATAAATGTAATCAAATCTACAACAAACTCTATTCTAAATGACTCAAATGTCAAATGTAACCCTCCTGAGTGTGTTCTGAGGTAGGCCGCTCACCTAACCCTCCTGAGTGTGTTCTGAGGTAGGCCGCTCACCTAACCCTCCTGAGTGTGT
>JACXGM010006929.1:18127-31919 GCA_016801145.1 Umbra pygmaea | reverse complement strand
GGAAGGGGGGGTCCAAACTCTAATACTAACTAGACTGGAAGGGGGGGTCCAAACTCTAATACTAACTAGACTGGAAGGGGGGGTCCAAACTCTAAACTCTCTGTCAGAACTTTCAACCCAAACGATTGTTTTTCTGCTTCTTTTGATGCGAATGCCTTTCAAGTTTTAGGAGAAATTAAAAGCAGGTGTTGTTCTGAAGAACACATTTCGATGTGTCCCAAATTGCATCCTATTACTTACATAGTGTGCCCTTGGTGGAGCACGCATCCCTGTGGGCCCCAAACAAAACCAGTGCACTGAGAAGACATAGGGCCACATTTGGAACACAGATCTACATTCATTCCCACAAGGAAATCATTCAGTGTCAACTCAGACAAAAAGAATAAGTCAGAGGTGACGGGGACATGACACAATATGGAGGCCACGTAGCTGGTGAATGCACGGGACAAAATGATTGTCACAAAAAAATTTGGAATTAATATAGGCAACAAATTTTTTTCATAACTAAATAAAGTTTGTACTCCAGCTTTGATGTACGTAATAAAAAATGTATATAACCCTGAGAAAGGCAGAAATCTAATAGTTTATAGCAATTTGTAAGTAAATAGATGTGCAGTGTTCTGTCAAAATACAGGAACTTCATGAACCCCTCCCCATAGCCCGTACCACTTCCTCCCTGGCTTTCTACCCCTCCCCTTAGCCCCCCCTCCAGGCTCTTAGGGACCAGCTGTACCATGGAAAGCCCCTGGAGGGGAAACCAGGCATGGAAAAGTCACCTCTTAAAGCGCGGCTGCTTCTGTGTGTGCGCATGCACGCTGAGTGTTTGTGTGTTGAGACTTCAGTCATCTCTGTGGCCCAAATAAACCCGACCCCTTACTTCCATCCTAATCCAATCAGCATTTAGGGCAGAGAACAGCACTTGACTAGAGGAAGTATATTTAGTATCAGAGGATGTAATGTTGCCACAAGCCACGCTGTGTAGAACCAACCCCATCTCACCTCCCACTGAAAACACAGGAAGGAGCACAATAAGCTGCAGCTATTCATAACGTACAAAACCTCCTTTATACCCATAAATGCTACATGAATGCTGGTGTTTTTCTACAGTCTTGTTCACCATAAAAACAGCTTTTCAGAGGTTACAGCTAGGTTCTATTTCCACACAGGACCCAGACATGCCCATGTACATTGTATAAATACTTTAAACACTAACGCCATTGCTTTGATGCAGCTAGCAGAGTGAGAGGTTTATATCCGGATGTGGTCCATTAAAACGTAAAGATTCACTGCCTTAAAATACCAGAGACATACAGTATCTCACAAAAGTGAGTACATCCCTCATATTTTGGTAAAGATATGATTATAAATTTTCATGTGACAACACTGAAGAAATTACACTTTGCTACAATGTAGTGAGTGTACAGCTTGTATAACAGTGTAAATTTGCTGTCCCCTCAAAATAACTCAACATCCTGCCATTAAGGTCTAAACCGCTGGTAACGAAAATGAGTACACCCCTAAGTGAAAATGTCAAATTTGGGCACAATTTGCCATTTTCCCTCCCCAGTGTCATGTGACTCGTAAGTGTTACAGGGTCTCAGGTGTGAATGGGGAGCAGGTGTGTTAAATGTAGTGTTATCGCTCTCACACTCCCTCATAATGGCCACTGGAAGTTCTAAATTGCACCTTATGGCAAAGAACTCTCTGAGGATTTGAAAAAAATAATTGTTGCTCTACATAAAAATGGCATAGGCTATAATAAGATTGCCAAGACCCTGAAACTGAGCTGCAGCATGGTGGCCAAGACCATACAGCAGTTTAACAGGACAGGTTCCACTCAGAACAGGCCTCGCCATGGTCGACCAAAGAAGTTGAGTGCACATGCTCAGAGTCAAATCCAGAGGTTGTCTTTGGGGAATAGACGTATGAGTGCTTTCAGCATTACTGCAGAGGTTGAAGGGGTGGGCGGTCAGCCTGTCAGTGCTCAGACCATATGCCGCACACTGCATCAAATTGGTCTGCATGGCTGTTGTCCCAGAAGACAAGCTGACTAAGGACATGGATTACTGGAACCATGTCCTGTGGTCTGATGAGACCAAGATACATTTATTTGGTTCAGATGGTGTCAAGTGTGTGTGGCGGCAACCAGGTGAAGAGTACAAAGACAAGTGTCTTGCCTACAGTCAAGCATGGTGGTGGGAGTGTCATGGTCTGGGCCTGCATGAGTGCTGCCGGCACTGAGCTACAGTATATTGAGGGAACCATGAGGTACTGACTACTGTAGAGTAAAGGTTCTATACCTGAGGTAGGGATGGGCATTCAATTACATTTTCTTCGTCGATAGTCGGGAGAATTAATGATCGACTATCGATTAATCATTAATATTTTTATATTAAAATTAATTATTTATTCAACTTTTTATTTAAAAAAAATCCAATGATAATAAAAAATACAGCGTTTTTCCTCATTGAAATCTTTATTACAAGAAGAACAACTTGTGGCAGTTAAACTGGACGTTCGGTTAGGCAAAATGTGAAGATATGCGCTGCGGTGCTCGAAAAGCAGCGGAACCTGCAGCTGCGAGCCAGCGTTTTTAAACAGAAACCCTCGTTTGTTCCAAAATAATAAATAAAAAAATAATCATGTAAAAAAACTTAACCAAAAACATTATAGTAGCCTACTTAGATCTGGCAGGTTTTGTCAAAATGTAACTCAAAACAATCCAAGGCACAGAGTCGAGAAAGAGCGTGATAGAGATTAGCCTACCTGACAACTAATTAGGCTATTTAACAAAGCCTCATAAAAAATAACTATTAACTCACATAGTCACATAGACTTCTGCACCAGTCCACTGATTTTTGTTGAGAAAGATAAGCATTGAAATGATTTGGGGTCAGACGCGACCGCAACCGGTTGACCGTCAGTCCAGCCGTGGAAAACACCCGCTCTGGGGACTGACGTTGCCGGGATGCACACATACCTCCGCGCTAGCTTGGCCAGCAGACAGAGTAGCTATGTGAGCGGAGTTGAGCTTTTGGAAATCCCGCTCCTAGCTCACTGAGTAGTTGGTTTGCTCAGCTCCACTCCTACACACCTTTTTCAACCGCTCCACTCAAACCCGCACATTGCTCACATGAAAAATAATGATACTCCAAATTCGCTACAAGAATTTTAAAATTCATATTACAATATAATATTACAATATACAAAACCATGTCCTGACCATGTGAAGTGAACGCTACTGGAGCGATATTGAGCAAGAGCCTTTTGGGCCGATCCCGATCCGCTCACATACTCTGCGCCGGGGAACCTGATTCTTCTTCATGATTACTTTTGAAATCAAAACGGAAACTCACAGGTAACTGAGTATGGTGTCAAATATTGCCCCTGGGTGGTAAAATGTGTAATTGCTGCCACACAGTGAAATTAATTTCATTGCTTCAAAAATTATACGCGACACAACCTGCATTAGTTTAACAAATGAACGTGATCGACGAAATTCTTAAAGATCAATTATCGATCGTCGATTAATCATGCCCATCCCTAACCTGAGGTACTGACTGCTGTAAAGGTTCTATATCTGAGGTACTGACTGCTGTAAAGGTTCTATATCTGAGGTACTGACTGCTGTAAAGGTTCTATATCTGAAATACTGACTGCTGTAAAGGTTCTATATCTGAGGTACTGACTGCTGTAAAGGTTCTACATCTGAGGTACTGACTGCTGTAAAGGTTCTACATCTGAGGCACTGACTGCTGTAAAGGTTCTATATCTGAGGCACTGACTGCTGTAAAGGTTCTATATCTGAGGTACTGACTGCTGTAAAGGTTCTATATCTGAGGTACTGACTGCTGTAAAGGTTCTATATCTGAGGCTGAGGTACTGACTGCTGTAGAGTAAAGGTTATATACCAGAGGTACTCACTGCTGTAGAGTAAAGGTTCTATACCTGAGGTACTCACTGCTGTAGAGTAAAGGTTCTATACCTGAGGTACTCACTGCTGTAGAGAAAAGGTTCTATACCTGAGGTACTCACTGCTGTAGAGTAAAGGTTCTATACCTGAGGTACTCACTGCTGTAGAGTAAAGGTTCTATACCTGAGGTACTCACTGCTGTAGAGTAAAGGTTCTATACCTGAGGTACTCACTGCTGTAGAGTAAAGGTTCTATACCTGAGGTACTCACTGCTGTAGAGTAAGGGTTTTGGGTCCTCGTGTTCTCAGCCCAGCAGCCACAAGCATGATGAGCAGCCTGGGGTCACAACAGAGATGTTAAGTCAGAAGAAACACACACATAAATATGTTTTACCTGTCTCACCCTGACCAGGTTTTATACAGTAGCAATCAAAATTATTCAACCCCCACTGCAAATCATGTTTACTGTCAAAATGTAGACTTTCAGCTGTTCGCAATGAACAAATCAAACCAAAGCATTTGAAATAGTCAAACACAATGAAGGTTTCCCCAAATCCAATTGAAAATGCACCTAATACTAGCCCTCATTTATGAAACGTGCGTACGACCTAAAACAGGCGTATGACGGGCGTACGCTGATTCCTACGCAAAGCAAGGGATTTATCCATTTAAACGTGATCATAGGCTGCAATAAAATCTCACGTCTCGTCTGACTTCCTGTACGCAAATTCTCTAGTGTGACTAGCGGTGTTCATGGTATAACCATGTTCAGTGAATTGTTGAACCAGCAATCATTGATGAATGTGTCTGCATCGCAACTACCCCATATTGCAAATGACATTAATGTCAGAATTACGAATAGATTGTATACATCACATTGCTATTAAGTGTTTTATTTTTTTTCCTTTCACTTCGGGGTGGCCTAGAACATGAGGGCTAAAATTAGGCAAACAACAATTTCAATCAAATAATATATATTTATATATATTATTTAAACAAGCGCTTTGGCAGTCCTGTAGTCGAAACGATGGCAGATCTGGAGGACCTTAACGCATGCTCTCTACATTGGGATCTTTCAGCGGGAGATCCTGGACAGGTCTGGCATATTACAGCAACAATAGTCGAAGTATGCCAGCAGTTTTGGCGGCTATGAAGTCCCTTTCTGGTATATTCAAACTATGATTAAAATACAATTTTATGAGACTGCTGGGTTTCCAATTGGGGCGAATCGGGCAATTGATTGTACTGCATCTGTAGCCACCATCCATGAATGAGTACGCATTTATCAATCGCAAAAACTTTAATTCAATCAACGTTCAGATAAATGTGTTGCCAGGATATTTGTTCTGAATATAATAGCCGGTAGCCAGGTGGGACATGCAACTATTTTTTTTAAACTGCAGCGTTGGAACAAAACTACAGGGCGGATTGCATGGCTGGAGTCATCTCATCGGTAAGTTACGCCCTTGTACAATTACTATAATAGTTCTACATAGTTTTTGGGTGAAACGGATGGATGTGATTCCTCTTGGTGATGAAGGTTATGCCCTGACTCAGTACCTTATAACACACGCTTGCAAATCCCCAAACAAGCAGGAGCGCAGGTTCAACAGTGCGCACACACGCACATGAACCACAGTGGAGTGATCGGTTTGCTCAAGGGCAGGTGGCTCTGTCTTGGGTAAGCGGGGTGGGGTGGGGGGATTGCTATACACACCAGAGCAGGCCTCCAACATAATTATGGCATGTGGGGTTCTCCACGATATTGCGATGGAGAACGGTGCCGTTCAATGAGGATCAGTGGCCACAAAAGCCACCATTGGGCTCTACGAAGAAGAAAGGATCTTATTCTGAGCTTCTAATATAGTAAGTGCTATCTTGGTTAAGAAAGCTAGGGTGAAGTCAGCTAAAATGGGCCACTTTTTGGTAAAGGGCTTATAATACCATCAAATAAGCTTTGCATGAGATCTAATGTAATTTTTCTGCTCTGCCTGCCTAGAAAACTCAGACCAATCAAAACTACTGTTACAATTCTATGTGTTGAAGCAACAATGCAAGATCAGTGATTTGCTTTAAAGATATTAAAATATATGATGCTACAACATTATTTAGCCCATTTTATCTGATGGCCCAATTTAGCTGACTTCACCCTACCTAAAAAATACAACGTGGAAGGTTTAGTCAAAATTATTAATTCATTCGAAATGCACTTCAGGTTCTCGTTAATAGTTTTCAATGACTGTAGCAGTCAACACCAAATGTTCCTTTACCAATCGATGCCTGATTTTAAACTTCCAATTAATACCAATCGGTTGGCCTGCACCTGAGACCCGAGCATCTCTTTTTATCTCAGAGAAATTCCTTTTCTTTGCCGGATTTTGCTTATCCATGTCAGAAATTCTAACGGCGAGGCCTCTAATCCGTGCATAAATGTGTGTGTGATATTTAAATTATGATGGATTTCAACCGTCTGATTTATCAACACCCGTTTATTCGTACGCTGGAATTGGAGTGATTTTTGTAAATCACACGTGAGTCTCGTCGTAAGGTGATTTCTGCGCTCAGATCTACACTGGTTTCTATGCAAGTTTGATAAATGAGGGCCAATGACTTTACCTGTCTCAAAATGATTAATCCCGCCGAACAGATTTCCTTAGAACAGCACAAATATGCAAAACAGGTGTTGTCTCAAGCACACCTGATGCAGCTAATCAAGGGCTTCATTAGATTCACCAGGTGTGCTTGAAATACCAGAAGATTGGTCCAAATAATTCAGTGATCATCGTCCTTCACAAACAAAGTACAAAATACAAGAAGATATTAAAGGCACATAATTTTCCCCAGAGACTGTTGGAAGCATAGTTTGCAAAGTTCAACGTGAAGGTTACACTACCTGGACAGGGCAGAAAAAGGAAGCTATCAATGACTGCAACCAGATTTCGGAGTTGTAGACAGAAGAAAGTCTGTACATTTTGAAAATATAGTGCATTCGGAAAGTATTAACAGCATTTCACTTTTTCCACATTTTGTTATGTTACACCTTTATTCTGAAATAGATTAAATTCATTATTTTCCTCAAAATTCTACGAACAATTCGATATATGTGATGAAAATCTGAAAGAAGTATTTGAAATCTTAGCATTCACAGCCTTTATTCACAGCCTCTGCCCAATACTTTGTTAAAGCACCTTTGGCAGCAATTACACCTTTTTTTAGTATTTTTGAGTATGATGCTACAAGCTTGGTACACCAATTATTGGGCAGTTTCTCCCATTCTTCTTTGAAGGACCTCTCAAGCTCCATCAGGTTGGATGGGGAGTGTTGGTGCACAGCCATTTTCAGATGTTGGAAGAGGTCCTGTTGCCACCATTATGCTTCACTGTAGAGATGGTATTTGCCAGGTGATGAGCGGTGCCTGGTTTCCTCCAGACATAACGCTTGCCATTCAGGCCATAGAGTTCAATCTTTCAGACCAGAGAATTTTGTTTCACATGGTCTGAAAGTCCTTCAGGTGTTTTTTGCCCAACTCCAGGCAGGCTCTAGTGCTTTTTACTTAGCAGTTGCTTCCATCTGGCCACTTTACCATACAGTCCAGAATGGTGGAGTGCTGCAGAGATCTTCTTGAAGGTTCTCCTCTCCACAGAGAAATCCTGGAATTCAGTCAGTGACCATCGGGTTCTTGGTCAACTCCCTGACTAACGCCCTTCTCCCGCGATCGCTCAGTTTGGCCAGGCGTCCAGCTCTTGGAAGTCCTGGTGGTTCCAAACTTCTTCCATTTATGGATGATTAAGGCCACTGTGCTCATTGGGACCTTCGATGCTGCAGATATTTTTCTGTACCCTTCCCCTGATCTGTGCCTCGATACAATCCTGTATCTGAGGTCTACGGACAATTCCCTGGACTTCATGGCTTGGTTTGTGCTCTGACATGCACTATTTACTGTGGGACCTTATATAGACAGGTGTGTGCCTTTCCAAATTATGTCCACAGGTGGACTCCAATCAGGTTGTGGAAACATCTCAAGGATTATCAGTGGAAACAGGATGCACCTGAGCTCAATTTTGAGTGTCATGGCAAAGGCTGTGAAGACTTTTGTTTTTTATCTTTTATAAATTTGCTAAGATTTTAAACACATTTCTTTCACATTGTCATTATGGGGTATTGTTTGTAGAATTTTGAGGGCAATCATTTTTCTTCCATTTCAGAATAAGGGTGTAACATAACAAAATGGGGAAAAAGTGAAGTGTTGCAAATGCTTCCAGATGCACTGTAAACCTAATTTGCAATGGTGATTGAATAATATTGATTGCAACTGTATGTGTATGTTACCTATCTCACTCACTAGCTGTTAAATGTGTATGTTACCTGTCTCACTCTGACCAGGTGTTAAATGTGTATGTTACCTGTCTCACTCTGACCAGGTGTTAAATGTGTATGTTACTGTCTCACTCTGACCAAGTGTTAAACATGCATGTTACCTCTCTCACTCTGACCAGGTGTTAAACGTGCATGTTACCTATCTTACTCTGACCAGGTGTTAAACATGCATGTTACCTGTCTCACTCTGCCAGGGTGTTTCATGGCTAGACCTCCACTGGATACATGCATGTTACCTGTCCCACTCTGCCAGGGTGTTAAACATGCATGTTACCTGTCCCACTCTGACCAGGTGTTAAACATGCATGTTACCTGTCCCACTCTGCCAGGGTGTTTCATGGCTAGGCCTCCACTGGATACATGCATGTTACCTGTCCCACTCTGCCAGGGTGTTTCATGGCTAGGCCTCCACTGGATACAGCAGCAGCTACATTTCCATCTCTGTCCACCACGATGGCTCCCACTGTGTCCAACAACCCAGACCCATTCTCCTGCAAGGAAACAGAGCAGGGAAACTAATACAGAGTAACGACTACTGGTTAAAAACAGGGTAAATACTTAGGACTGGGTACCTACTACGGGGTAAGAGCAGGGCAACTACTACGGGGTAAGAGCAGGGCAACTACTACGGGGTAAGAGCAGGGTAACTACTACGGGGTAAGAGCAGGGTAACTACTACAGGGAAAGAGCAGGGTAACTACTACGGGGAAAGAGCAGGGTAACTACTACGGGGAAAGAGCAGGATAACTACTATGGGGTAAGAGCAGGGTAACTACTACGGGGTAAGAGCAGGGTAACTACTACGGGGTAAGAGCAGGGTAACTACTACAGGGTAAGAGCAGGGTAACTACTACAGTGTAGAAGCACGATAACTCCTTCAGGGTAAGAGTAAAGTAACTACTAAAGGGTAAGAGCAGGGTAACTACTAAAGGGTAAGAATATGGTAACTACTACAGGAAAAAAGCAGGGTAACTACTACAGGAAAAAAGTAGGGTAACTACTACAGGGTAAGAGTAGGGTTTAGTTTTACCTAGGGCTGCACAATTAATAAAATTTTAATCACAATCATGATTTTGGCTTCCAACGATTACATTTGCGTGATTGAGCGATATTAAATAATAAAACCCTCCAAAGACGCTCCAGAGCGTCAAGCGCAATTATCTCCCAAACCATACATGCTATCAACTAAATCTTGGAACCACTGGGAGGAGGACGATCCGATGAAAATAATGAGATCATTACTGTGAGTTACACAGAGCCAGAGCTATTGCGCCTCAAAATTGGTCATGTTTTGTAAACGCTCGTTTTTTAATAAACACATTAGACAGTAGGAAGACCGTAGGAAGTAGGAAGCGAAAAAAGACAAAATAACAACTCTGCAATGATGTAGGACATCATCATGCACAAACAACACCAACACTGCCTGGAAGTGAAAAATAGCTGGGATTTAAAAAAATGTATAGAAATATAGTGAGAAATGGGTGCAGCATTTTGATGTTGACTTGTTTGTATAGCCCCTAAACATTACACACCGGTCCAGGAGCCCTGGGGGCTTGACAATATGCATTGAAAAGCCTTATTCATCATGGTTTACATGCTTTTACACATAAAAACAACAAAAAATATATACCTTCTTTGATTTTTTTATTCTTTAAGGAGATGCACTGAATTTTGGTGAATAAGAAGAACCATTTTATTTTGATGCACATATTTGTACATAAGCAGGAATGAAGTTCAATATGGATGTGAAAGCAGTTATAATTAGCATGTGACAATAAAATATGTTTTGGTTAAAATCAACAAATAATCGTGATCTCAATATTGATCAGAATAATCGTGATTATCATTTAATCAAGCAGCCCGAGTTTTACCTTTATTTTACCAGGCAAGTTGACTGAGAACATATTTTCATCTGCAGAAACGGCCTGGGGAGAAGGGGGGGAGGGGAATGAATGAGCCAATTGAGAGCTAGGGATGATTAGGTTGCCATGACGGTATGAGGGCCAGATTGGAAATGTGTCCAGGACACCGGGGTTAGCACCACTACTCATACGAATAGTGCCGATCTACTGGGATGTTGCTGCACAACCACATTTACAAAGAGTGATACGAAAAACAGAAAATATCTAGTGAGCGGCAGCCTTGTTAATTTCACAGGTCAGAGGAGAATGTTAGACTGGTTCGAGCAGATACAAATGCAACAGTAACCACTCGACCAGTCGTTACAACTAGGGATGCTCATTTCGGGTCATTTTTTCGACCGACAACCGCAACTCGTTATCCGATTATTAACCGTTAACTGATAAGATTATAAGATTCAATTGGCTTTAAATAAAAAATTAAATTGACGAGTGTCTGTAACCCATTAAAGATACAAACATTTTTTTTCACGGATTTGTGTTAATGTCTAAACAGCATACAGAACAGATCAACAACAGCTGCCGGGTGCACCAGCTTTGCGTATCAGTTCACTCGGGTGCTAAGTCCACACTAAACGATACGTTGAAACTAGTTTCATACTAAAGCTGTGTTTCACCAAACCACACTGGTGTAAAGTCCAAACCAACCAAAATATTGTTGCAGAAAATTTGTCGCAGACGTTTTCACTTTCTGTTGTCAATCAAAGGACAGTAGCCTTGATGCACTGTTTACATAGTTGTCAAATTACAGAATGAAAACACTCGGTGACAATCTGGAACAAAGTTGTTTCTTACAGGAGGCCTACTGCAAATAAGGGCTATATTTCATTAACACAAAACAAAATGTCGATAATGCTTGCTATGCGTTATGTTACTAACTATACAATATCTGCCGAGCGCACCCATTCCATTGAAATGACCATTATGGTCCTCTCTGAAAATAAAGTGTGTGTTGTCAATCACTGTGTGTGTTGTTTTTAAGGTATCATTATTTTGTCGGCTATAATGCATCAGGAGCATGATGAATTATAGGCGATAAAATAATATATGCTTCCCAATACGATAGCATTATACGTTTCTGTACATGAAAAAATGAAAGCGCAAGTTAACATCACAGTCATCATAAATGTCCAAGGGTTGTCATTTTAAATGAAGAACGCGTTGCAGATGCAAAACAGGCAGCCGGTATATTTCACTCCTCATTACCTATATCTCCCCACCTTTCAAAACGAAGCGCCAGGCTCTGACTGCGTGTGGCCCACGTGATTTAACAAATATAGGCTATATATGTAAAAAAAAAAAATCTAAACCGTTTAACTGATAGTATTAAATTGGTCAAATGTTTTACTTTCGTTTAACGGTTAAACGGTCAATATGAGCATCGCTAGTTACAACCAAAAGGAAGCCATGAGAAACACCATCAGGTTTCAAGCGAACTACAGTAAGATCTCAGATGGTGCATATACAATTGTGTTCAAAATAATAGCAGTACAACATCACTAACCAGATCATTGACTGTTTTTGGTAGAAATCATATTTTGACATGGCAAATAATTTACTAATAGGTGCAGAAGCGTAATAGAAAACCAACAGACCCAACAGTCATGACATGCATGATGCTGATTCTGTGTAATTGAATAATTAATAGAAAGGGGCATGTTCAAAATAATAGCAGTGTGGAGTTCAAGCAGTGAGGTCATTCATTCTGTGAAAAAACAGGTGTCAAACAGGTGTCCCTTATTCAAGGAGGAAGGCAGCAAATGTTGTACATGCTGGATATAGTGCATTTCTCTCAGAAAATCTGAGTAAAATGGGTCATTCTAGATATTGTTCAGAAGAACAGCTTACTTTGATTAAAAAGTTGATTGGAGGGGAAAACATACAAAGTGCAGAAAATTATAGGCTGCTCAGCTAAAATGATCTCAAATGCTTTAAAATGGCAACCAAAACCAGAATGACGTGGAAGAAAACGTAGAACTACCATTCGAATTAGAAGACACCTACTGTATGTGAAGCCAAGTTATCGACAAGAAGCCCCGGCAATGTCCCATTGTTGAAAAAACTACATGGTTAAAATTTGCCCAAGAACACATTGACATTGTCTTGTAAAAATATTTTAAAAAAAATATTAACCAGCAGTTTTTGTTTTCTTCTATTTTTTAGATATAAATAGTATTTTGCATTAGTCTGGCTTCAGACCAGGTCATAGTACCACCTCCAATGCTTCTCTGGTGCTAGACGACATTATAACTCCTCCTGGATATAGTTATCTGACAAAACCTCTAATTAGTGGCAGAGGTGGTGGTCTGGCACTGATCTTTAAGAACAAATATAAAGTGACTAAACACGACGTTCTTGACGTTTCGAATGTCTATCACTTAAACTTGCTGGCCCCACTCCACTTCTGATTTTGTTGATTTAAAGACCCCCTAGATACTATGCAAACTTTTTCTCTGATCTGACTGAACTTTTCACTCTCGCCAGTGATAGAATCATGATGCTGGGTGACTTTAACATCCATGTTGACTTGATGTCTGTTTTTGATTATTTTGACGTATCTCAGCATATTGATTTTCCCACCCACTCCCACTCTCATACTCTCGATTTGCTTTGTACTGTTGGTATTGACAAGGTGCATGCTCAGGGTCATGACTTGGGCATCTCTGATCATAATCTAATTGTCTTTGACTTCTCACTTCCCCTTGTTAAAACAAAAACAAAATCTACCATATGTTACCGTAATCTGAGATCTGTAACTGTTGACAATTTCTCTGCTGCTATTGCTGTCTCTCCTCTTCCTTCCGTGTTCACTCTCCTGAGTCCTGATGAGATAGTCTCAATTTATAATGAATCTATTTGTAATGTATTGAACAAGCTTGCTCCATTAACAATAAGAACTGTCCCCTCTACCCATTCCTCTCCTTGGTTTACCTCTGAGCTAGGAGTGGCACGATACCAAAAATTCAGTAGTCGGTGCCAATACCAGTAAAATTACACGATTCTCGATGCCGATTTCGATACCACGGTAAAAAAAGGATTTTCTAAGATTCCAACTACTTGACCTTGAAACATTTATTAAAACACTTGAAAAATATCATAAAAAGCTATAAAAACACGTGCAATATAGCATAGAACAACATAATTAAGTCCAAATAATGCTCATAGTGCAACAACTACTCCCCAGACACATTCCAGACAGCTTTTCAAAAGGTACTGTGCAAAAACAACAACAGTGCAAAACAAAATGGTGGATATAGCTGTGCAGCCATTAATCTAACAAGATATTAAAAAAATCACAACATTGCGCACCGTTTCTTGGCTAGTTTAAGGTTTTAAGAGAGCAAAGGTGGCATGTCAACATGGTATTGGGCAAGTCGCGAATGACATGTGACCTATGCGATATCCACATTTACCACCGGCATCCTTAATGTAGCTAGCATTACACAGGATTCTGTGTATTTATTATATATTTAAGCAATACAGATTGCAAATGTAAATGTTCTTATTAAAATATTATAAGTTAGTAAATATGTCACACTATTCTAATATAGTTTAGTGGCATATTTTCGAAATGTTTAATGTTT
>JACXGM010006929.1:0-18027 GCA_016801145.1 Umbra pygmaea | reverse complement strand
TGTTGAATGAAACGCTATTACTTTGAAGGCGAAACTACGAAAGGCTAGGAATCCACTAAAGAAGCTGGCTCCCTAAAAAAGCTAGCTTCACATCGGAGCGAATTATTGTGTGTAATGTGTTGGGCATTGGTCCCATACGGCTGTATTGTATTGGATAATGAAAGCTTTGAATCATATGTTCTTATCAGTTTACTATCTAATACGTTCCCCACCGGGGAACTATATATATTAAGTTGATTTTTCGAACAGGGATTCAGAAACGGGGCTGTCTCCGTCTGCTCCACGCATCAACTCGGTATTACAGTTGAACGGTGCACCTACAAGTGTAAAAATGAGAAAAGTATATTATCCTCTGCCGAACGAAGCAGACTACCTAGCTAGCAACTGGAGGCGAAGCCCTTTTCATTAGCTTTTGATTTTTCCTGCAATTTTCACTTAACCTCCCCTGACAAAGCTAGCTAGCTACAGTATTGCCAACACTGGCATTGTTGCTATCGGAGTATCGGTGCCAACGCTACTTGAAAAAAATGGGCATCGTCGGTGTTTTGTCATTTTAGAACCGGAAGGTTTCGGTAGTATCGGTTCTCGTGACATCCCTACTCTGAGCTTAAGAGTTATGAAAACAAAATGTAGGCATCTTGAAAGACTCTAAAAATCTTCTCTTCTTGTCCATGCCATGTTCCTCTCAGATTCAGTAGCCAATTCTAAAGAAGCACTTAACATTCATTGCATGTTCCAACTATCTTTCTACTGTTATCAACAAAGCCAAGTGCAAACCTAAAACTCTTTTTTCAGAGATAAACAAACTGGTTAAACCATCCCCTGTAGCTATTACTGGTTCTGCTGATCTCTGTATAGGTTTTCAGTCTTTTTTCCTACAAAAAATTGCTAACATTTACCAATCCTTTTCTCCAACTGCCTCTTCCCATTCAACTTCATCTCTGACAGGCTGTCCTCTAGATAACTTTTTACTCAAAAATACATCTGTCATTGAAAAACTGATCATCATATCTAATTCCACCTCCTGTGTACTTGATCCTATACCAACATACCTCCTAAAAACCATTCTGCCATCACTTATTCAACCTATCACCCACATTATAAATAGATCTCTCACCACTGCCTATGTCCTGCATGATCTGAAAATAGCAGCCATCACTCCAATTTTAAAGAAGCCCGGTCTTGACCATACCATTCAGAACAATTATAGACCAATATCGAACCTCCCATTCATTGGCAAGCTACTTGAGAAGGTAGTTGTGGCACAACTGCAGTCCCATTTAGAGAAACATGATCTTTTTGAACAGCTGTAATATCGTCCTTATCACAGCACGGAGACAGCCCTTTTAAAGGTGCTCAATGATCTAGTTGATTTTCATACTGCTCAAGTCCTGTATAAAGCCAGCAAAAATGATCTGCCAAGTAATATTCAAAAGTTCTTTTTGTGAAGGGGGCTATAACCTGGGGGGATGTGAAAACTTTATAAAGTCCATGCAGTGAGAACTACTAGGAAAAGCTTGTGCGTATCTGTGTGTGGTGTCAGACTTTGACTGTTTGCATTGTTCTGTGAAGCAACCTTCGGTTCTTGAAAGGCACTATAAAAAATAAACATATTATTATTATATTATTAAGTTGTATGAATAAAAGGAAGCATTGTGCAGCTCTGTTTATTGATTTATTAACACTGTGGATCACCCATTACTTTTAAAGACGCTGTCATCATTTGGACTAGACCTGGCTGCCTGTAGAGGGTTTGTATCGACTAATGGTGTTATTGACATGGTGAAAGGCGTTCCACAGGGATCGATTCTAGGGCCAATTCACCATTTATATTAATAATAATATATATTTATTTTATTTTACTGTTATTTAACCCGGTAAGTTGACCAAGAACAAGTTCTTATTTCATTTATGACCTGTGAGCAATTAGGGTAAAGTGCTGTGCCCAATGACACAACAAAATTTAGCACAGTTAGGAATCAAACCAGCAACCTTCTGAGTACAAGTCTTCCTCCCTAACTGCTGATTCAGCTATAAATAACAATAAACTTCACTGTTATGAAGATGATACATTGTTTATGCTATTGCCCCTACAGCTGACCAGGCCCTTTCTGAGCTTCAATCTGCCTTCATAGTCATACAGAATGCTTTTGTTGAATTGAAAACTGGTAATGAACGCAGGCAAAACGAATTATATGCATTTTTCAAATACAGGTCTGAATACATGTGATGATTTATGTATCCGTACATTGGATGGTGCCTCCATAGACTGTGTTCATGCTTAGAAATATTTGGGGATCTGGATTGATGATGGGCTCTCCTTTAAAATGCATGTTGTTAAGTTGGTTAAAAAACTAAGAGTTAAAGTGGGTTTCTTTAATAGGAACAATACTGGTTTGGCACCTAATAAAACAAATTGATGAATCTACCTTTTTGCCTGTCATTGATTATGGAGACACCATCTATATGCATGGTCTGCGTCTGTGTTAAAACATCTTGATGCTGTGTATCACAGTACCATTAGTTTTATTAGAGGAGGTTTAGTACCCATCATTGATTATGGAGACACCATCTATATGCATAGTCTGCGTCTGTGTTAAAACCTCTTGATGCTGTATATCACAGTACCATTAGTTTTATTAGAGGAGGTTTAGTACCCATCATTGATTATGGAGACACCATCTATATGCATGGTCTGCGTCTGTGTTAAAACCTCTTGATGCTGTATATCACAGTACCATTAGTTTTATTAGAGGAGACAGGTTCAGTCCCCATCCTTTATATGTACATACAATGTGCTTTGAAGTTGGAGGACCTGGTGCCATTAGAAGTTTTTTGTTTACCTGTAGATAATTTTTATACTGACTGATTGTTTAATGTGATTGTTTGCTTTCTTGTTTTTTTAACTGCCTTGAATGTTCCTGTACATTGTAATATTGCTGCAAACGAGAACTTGTTCACAGTCAACTTACCTGGTAAACTAAATAACTACAAGTATATTGTACAAATTTGTCACGCTTGGATCATTTCCCACCAGATCATCTGATTGTGGGAATGTGGATAAAATACCTCAATGCCCAAATCCCGAACCATTTCTTTCTGGGGAAAATAGCATGTCTGGATATTTCTTTCTGTCAAATATGAAGCCAAGCACACATAAGGACAATCGATCATGGTTAACTCAAAGGTTTGGAGGCATCGAGACACCGAGGAATGAGCTTTGCTAAACGTCTTTGCTTGAAAACTTGACATGGGAATACTGTTTTGAAATGGACTCACTTGAAACCCAATAAACAGCAGGACATCTAACAGGGAAACATTTATTCTGCTCCCCTATATTTCATCCTTCATCCGTAACACTGATGTTCTTCTGAACAGTTTTTTTTTTTGCTGATTGGAGTTTTCTTTGGAAGGGGCCCTTTTAGTGACCTGGAGCAGAGGCAGGGATGTGTGTGAGAGGCCAATAGAGAAAGAGAGACTGGTGTGTTTTCCAGACTAATTATTCTATACTAGATGTATTACGAAACATGAGCTGATGGAGATTTCTTTATTTCGTTCTTTCTTTCCTTCTTTCTTTCTTTCACTACGTACTGCATAATGATAAGGTATGTATTACGGGTGAGATGGAAAAATGTATGCAGAAACATTTCAAAACGTATGTTTCATAGTTTGCGCTACAAACTATGTAGATAGGTAGTAGCCTTTATTGTCACTTAGTCACAAGTAGGCCTGCACGATTAATCTTTATAAAATCGCGTTCTCGATTCACCCCTGTTCCTTTTTTTTTGCACAGAAATGTTCAAGGAGTTCAGATAGAGCTTGTATCAGGGACAAATTTTCTTCAATGTGTTATATGTCATTATTTTTTGTAGCCTTCTGTACTTAAATGGCCAGTATGTACTTTATTTTCTTAATTCATTGAAGCCTCTATGTTTTCAGGCTTGTGGTGATGCGCAATGTGCTATAGGTGCCAAAAAGAATCTATGTTTCGAACTATGATCTGCTACATCTTCGATGTTGATCAGCAGCCAATACAAATATAGAGAGGTAAATGTTCCTACATATCCAGAAGAACACCAATATTGCCGGTCAAGAATGTGTAATATGTATTACAAACGTCGATAGTTTACGTGTCCTTCCCAAATGAGCTAAAATGAGAGAAATACGTTTGTAAAAGCTCTGTATATATATATCTGTACTATCAATCTATTGAACGAAATATAAACAGGCTACAGCCTACATCGTATTTCCTTTAAGTTATATTACTTAAAGATAGTATGTCAGAACTTCCACTATTTTGGAGTATGGAGCTATTTTGTTCATCCAGAAGTGTTGCAAACTGACATGTCTTTCATTCCGGAAGGTTTATTAATTTGTGCGACGCTACAGTATGCAGTGACTAGCCTAATAAATTACAGCCTTTGTTCGGTCCTGTACTTAAATATGCGCGTTTTTCTTGAGGATTCTAATATATGCACCTATCATTTTGCAAATATTAGGCTACATGAAAATAACAATGAAAAAAGTGATTTCGGATTTCGCCATTTGAACTTTACTGGAGAATTGCTATGAGTAAAATAGAGTTGTGATTCAGTGTTTTTCAATTATTAGAATGCGTGGCTCCGTCTGTGGAATGATTATGCATTTTAGGCGGTGATATTGTGGGCAACAAATCACCTCATATTGCAGGGAGGCATTATCCCATTTAAAATCGCTTTTCTTTTTTTAAATAGCAATAAATACAGTTGTACAGCTTTATAAGCTGGTCTCTGAAAGAGGAAATAGACTGTCGTTATTATCAATATGAAATATATACATAGTGCTGTAATACAGCTACATTTCCATTGAAACATTTACGTGAATCAGATTTACCAGTTCGTTGGTATTGTTGTTCCAATCGACATGGTTGAGCAATACAACCGTTTTCTATCAATAAACGACTTTGTACAGTAGGCTACTATTCCCTCTCTGGTATAGGCCCATCTCTAGCTCATATGTGCAATAAACATTACATTTCGTGAGAAAAAAATCGTGGCAGAGAATCGTGATATCAATTCAAAGCAAAAAAATCGTGATTCATATTTTTCCCCGAATCGTGCAGGCCTAGTCACAAGTACCAGCGAAATTAGCCATCAACATAGCATTGTTGAGTCAATACAATAGCTAACAGAACAGGGTACATAACTGTTAGGTCAGTACAGTAGCTAACAGAACAGGGTACATCAAACGTGAACATTTTGTCCTCAAAGTTGATGTGTTAAAAGCAGGAAAATGGGCAAGCGTAAGGTTTTGAGCGACTGTGACAACGGCCAAATTGTGACGGCTAGACGACTGGGTCAGAGCATTTCCAAAACTGCAGCTCTTGTGGGGTGTTCCAAGTCTGCAGTGGTCGGTACCTATCAAAAGTGTTCCAAGGCAGGACTAGTTTTGTGTGTGTTACGGAAGGAAAAGTGGTCCGATCCAACAGACAAGCTACTGTAGCTCAAATTGCTGACAAGGTTAATGCTGGTTCTGATAGAAAGGTGTCAGAACACAGTGCATTGCTGTTTGTCGCGTATGGGGATGTTGTTTTGATGGCAAAAGGGGGACCTACAAAATATTAGGAAGTATATATTTTCTAAGATGTTCCAGTAACTTTGTTTTATATATTTGATACATCCATTTCTAAGTTGACATTGTCCTGATCCGTAATACACATAGCAAACTAGTAGTTGTGCCCCCCAACCCTGAGAAACGCACAGAGAGACGACACACACTTGATATGTGAACATCAGAACCAGCCTGCAATCAAGTCCTTTAATCCATATGAATCCCTGATGAAGTCCATACAAAAACCTGTCTCTCAAAAACAAAGTTCTCAAAGCTTTGCAGCATTCTCCAGCATAGTCCTACAGAACTCAAGAACCTGGATTCTCCAGCATAGTCCTACAGAACTGAAAAACCTGGATTATACAGCATAGCCCTACAGAACTCAAGAACCTGGATTCTCAAGCATAGCCCTACAGAATTCAAGAACCTGGATTCTCCAGCATAGTCCTACAGAACTCAAGAACCTGCTTTCTCCAGCATAGTCCTACAGAACTCAAGAACCTGGATTATCCAGCATAGTCCTACAGAACTCAAGAACCTGGATTCTCCAGCATAGTCCTACAGACCTGAGGAACCTGGATTCTCCAGCATAGTCCTACAGAACTCAAGAACCTGGATTCTCCAGCATAGTCCTACAGACCTGAAGAACCTGGATTCTCCAGCATAGTCCTACAGAACTCAAGAACCTGGATTCTCCAGCATAGTCCTACAGACCTGAGGAACCTGGATTCTCCAGCATAGTCCTACAGAACTCAAGAACCTGGATTCTTCAAATAGAATGTGTTCTTCCAGCATGGAATGTCTAACTGATGTCAGTGATCTCTCAACTAGGCAGGAGTTCTGATCTGGGTCCAGCTAAGTAATTTAACTCGGTCAGGTTTAGGGTTAAATTGGGTGACCTGACTATGAATCAGACACAAAATGAAGACAGAGAAGCAGACGAAATATAGATCTACAGAAGGTACAGACAACACCAGTCCCTTCAGGAATCTACAGGTTAAAACGCATGACCTTGCTTTAGCAGTTATGACAATTAGCTTGGCAATATGCAATGATGTGATGGTGTTTGGATTGAGCGAATCTTTTATCAGGTAATATGCTCAGATTAGTTGAAATTGCAAGCCTTTTTGGCACAGCAGTGATTGGTTAGTTAAAAAAATAATTGTGTTATTATATATATTTGGTACATTTATGTAAAGTTGTACAATGATTGTTAAACTATGCAAGACCTAGCATAATATGCAGAGAACAGTTGATTTTGCTAAGACATTTTGAATCACAGAACCCTGGACAAATTGTAATACAACTGAGTAGGAAACCTGTGGCAGCATTACAGTCCAAGAAAAGTGATTTAATAACCATGAAAAGTCCTCATAACCGTGTCCTTTAAAACTTAAACCACAAATCAACAAAAACATGATCCTGACCAAGAGAGCAAATATGGTTGTTACTGGGCCCTCCCTTTAATTAAAAATATGTTCTTCATTCAGCTTCAGGATAAATCCAGCTTTACAGGGTAAACAACACCATAGACTAGGGTTCATCAACTCCGGTCTTGGAGGGCCGAAACACTTCTGATTTTTGTTCTCTCTTTCTAATAAGGGACTTCTTTAAACCTGGGAAACAGAAGATTGCAATTATTTACTAGGTAAAATAAAAACCCTCGGGAGTTGATGAACCATTAGGAACACAGTTATAAGAGTTATTTGGGAGTTGATGAACCATTAGGAACACAGTTAACAACGATGGACCTGGGCTCATTTGGACAGGGCAGACCATGGCACTGTCCAAAATGGCACTCTATTTCCAACAACAGGCCATTTGTGGTCAGGACAATCTAGTGCACAAGGTAGAGAATAGGACGCCATTTCCACACCTACTCTCTCAGTACCTCTCCTGACCTGGAATGCTGAAGAACATATGGAAGTTATGTTCTTCAGCATTTCCATATGCTGAAGAACATGACGTTAAACAAGGTGCACTCTGTTTAACGTCATGAAAACCCATCTTTCTCTTTCAGTGACCAACTTCCAAAAGCAGTAGAATATTACATTTTATTTTATGCGAAAAAACTGCTTTGATAGGACAATTACTTCATACACTATGCAGGGCATATTTAGATGTTTGAACGTGAATTCCAGTGAGGACAAGACAAGTTGTTCATTTAGTGTTTGTCAATGAGCACCTGTCAGCCCGTTTAAAAACAAAATGTTTGCTTTTTTCAATACGAAGCATGGCATAGTGTAGGAAATCATTATCCCATATAAATGTTTATTTTTAAAGGAATACAGTTTTTACTGAGTTTGTAACTGGTCAGAATTAATGAAAAAATAGTTCCATTAGTACGGATCAAATTCTACACAAAACACCTTCAACAAACAGCCCGGTGGACATTTCCCTAGGGTTCCGTTACCTAACAATTTGACAATTTATGTCAACAAACTTGGGCTGACCTCCTGACCTCCCACTCATTTTTTATTTGCACAATAACCGTTTGCACAGTCATACTCAAGTGTTAATATATTACATCGTATTTGCCTGCAACTTTACATACCAATTTGATCTACCTCAAACTCAGATTTCTTTGCACTAACTGTACATTTACTTACACCGTTCTTGTGTAATTTTGAAAATTCTTTTTCTTCCTCTCTCTACCCTTGTGTAAATCTTTTGTATCTCTGTCTGAACTTGCACCTTTTTGCTTTATCTTGACCAGGTCGCCGTTTTAAATGAGAAATTGTTCTCAATGTGCCCACCTGGTTAAATAAAAAAAGAAAAATGTTTGGAGACAACACAAAGAAACACGTCCACTATTAATGAAGGTCGCTGATGGACCACGCAGACATGTCCAGAAAAATTATGACAACCTATTTGTGTGTGTATATGTGTGTGTGTGTGTGTGTGTGTGTGTGTGTGTGTGTGTGTGTATCTGCAGCTATAAACCCCCTGAAAGCAATATGGAGACATTTAGCTGGTCCCCATGAAGGATAAGTCAATTTTAGATTTAGTGGTTAGGTTTAGGATAGAAGTTACAATTGGGGTTAGTGCGAGAATTAGGGTTAGGGAAAAGCGTTTCTCTGAATGGCAAAAATCACCACAACTCTAGTGAGTGTGTTGTTGATTGTGACTGAGGTGTCCACACCCCCGTGTCTCCAGGACGTCGTTACCCTGCCTGTACCTCCCATCGTCACATGGCCCGACAGATTACAGGACTGTGTGTCATTGTGTGACTTGCTTTCTCCCATATTCGTCTGGCCGAGCGTTGGATTACAGGACGACACAGATGTCGGCCCTTTGATCAGCATGGTAACGAGGAGACGCTGCTCTAGTTAGGAGTAATTAATGTGTGCAGGCTTAGGCTGGGTGCGCGGTGTTGCAAAAGAAGAAAACGTAAAAGGATGCAGTGGTTTCTGAGCTTCATTCAGCAACCTCACTAATTACTTACCCTCTGTTCTCAGTATTTTTAGCCATGCTAAACCCGTTTACAGTAATATCATGCTATTACTTAAATGCCAAGGACAGTTTCTCAGACACAGACTACATCGTGAACTGAACGTTTCTAAAGTATTTGAAACAGGTGCTGATACTGATTCTGGGTGCTGCTATACAATCTGCAGATGAAGTGGTTTTGAAGTTAGTTACTCACGTTTTCACTTGATTGTCGTTTTTTCTTAGTCTGATGATTAAACCCAGGTTCTGCCTTCTCTGCCAGCTCCATCTTTCGTTTGTTTCTCTTGTACGCAGACAAACTGAACTCTACCAAACACACAACAATCTAGAGTAAATTGTCAAATCGAACTCTACCAAACACAGAAACATCTACCGTATAACTAACACAGAAGATAGAGAATACAAAAATCTATCCCACAGCAGACAATGTAGCCTGATCGACAAAGTGAACTCTACCGAACAATCATTAGCAAAGTGAACTCTACCAAATACATAATCAGCGAGCAAAGTAAACACTATGAAAACAGAAAACTGTCCTAGAATAGACAGTCTTTAAATTTATATTTTCTGATAACGCTTAATTGTTCTCCTGAGTTGGTACAGGCTGGGTTTGGTTTATGTTTACAGTCTTTGTGATATAAACTTAACAGTATTAGACTTTTGGAACAATAAGCTTATACGGGCAATTTCTAAACAATACGTAATTAAGTGAATGTGTCAGAAATTCAAATCGACCATATCAAGTATATGTACACAGGACTGCCAGACCACTGGTTCATATTACGCGAACATGCCAGCGTCAAGAGTAATCACGCTTCAAACTTAAAAGTCCACTTAACAAAATAGGAATAGAGCAGGACATTGGTTTGTAAAGACTCAAATGTTCTGCTCATTTTAAATCATCTAATTAAAGAACAACTACTAGGATATAAAATCAGTGCAATTAAGAAATGTCAAGAATTCAATTAAATGCAATAAGAGCCCAGTAAAACAACATGGATCCAGTCAACGAGTCAGAGTGGTAGAAAGAGAAAGAAACAGAAAGAAAGAATACAAATAGCAAACGAATAAACAGTCTTTATCACCACAATCATTCATGAACACCATAAAGACTAAATGGTACCCTACACAAACTAAATGGTATCCTACACCTTCTGTAGTGAACACTGTTTGACCAGGGCCAACAGGGAGAAATGTGCCCTGTAGTCCAAGACAGTTTAGTTAAACAGCAGTTAGGCCTGTAGTCACAGCTTGTTAACAGGATTCCATCATACCATCCTGGATTTTATGGATACTGGCTACAGAACAGACTCTGCCAATAGTCCCTAACCAAACGCAGACAGAAAAAAAAAGCAGGACTGGTACTGAAATCAAATATACAGTACATTATATATAAATAAATAAAAGAGGGATACCTTTCGCTGTATTAACAGTACAGAATTAGGTAAATGCGTGACTAATTATGGGTACACTTACTGGAGGCCATCTTCTCAGAGGGACAGGGGGGTATCCCGTGACTCATGGCCCAGTCATGGGCTCCTTCACCTACTAGAAAGCTCCAAAGAAAAAATACATAAAACTGGACTCAGTGAAGGAATACTGAACGATTTGATGGTCAACAGACACTTAATTAGTTAATTAGAGAAATTTATCTGTGTAAACATAGCCACTGTGTTACATAAAGACATGTTCACCAGGGTGGTATTCTTCCAGCTGACAGCTTCCCTTTTTGTGCTTCACTCAGTAATCTGTTGGCCACCAGCACTGGGTTCTTTATACCTGCATGAGAAATCAAAGAGTATGAAATCAAAGCTTGGCAGAACAATGAGGACAATGACTCTTAACTTCTGTTTAGATTAATATATTTGCGAGCAGCGCACAGAGCTGGCTAAAATGACAAACAGCCTCATCTGGTGTTTCCCTATTTGCTTTAGGCCATAGCCTTAATTTCCAAACAAATGTGGTATGCAAGGGAAATAATGCAAGAAAATAATTAACAGTAATTGTAGACTGAGTGCAAGCAGCGCAAAATCTGCCACATTTTAACAGTTTTGTTACGCCTTTTGAAATGATGGCCCTAATAGGTAATGGCACTGCGACTTAAAAAAACAGATGCAAATAAACCACAACACAAACCATTAGGGAGTAGTGTCGGGTTGTCACAGACGTATCAGCTTTTGTCGTAAACAACATTAGTTAAAAGATCTAAAGCAAAATATATAGTACAGCATACTACATTTATAATAAATAAACCAGTGTTCTCGTATCAAAGTAACACACAACAAACTGATTACGCTCTAATTAAATATTTTACGTTTGAAATCATATAGCCTACCAGTATTTATAATTTTCTACAACTGACTGTTTACATGTAGCCTAGCTTATTCTTTGGACTGAAGGTTTTCTTCCCCACAACCTCATTTAAAACATTGTTTTTCTCGCAGTTCAAGAGAGTGACCAAAACAGTTGCAAAGTTGGCTATATTAGGGGAAAAAAAAACAGCGTATATTTACTAAAGAAGTTAGGAACTGGTAGGAAGGATAAGGGAGTGACGCAAGCACCGCAATAGGCTTTTATAGCGTTGTCACTAGACTTTAGCGTAGCGCCACATACAACAACATTTCACAGTTTAATGTTTGTAACACTGGGTGTATGATTGGAGATAAATGTGTAAATAATCTTATGTATGCGGATGATCTGATATTTTTCAGCCCAAGTAGTGCTGGGTTCCTTCAGCGGCTTGCTGTTCGTTCAGATTACGAGGCTGAAAATAACATCCAATACAAATTTTAAAAAAGAATGTTGTGTAGATAATGTCCTAAGAACGGAGTTCGAACTGCTGCATTTAAAAACTAGGCTGGAGTCGTAGAAGAGTAACTACTTAACACAGAAACACAAAAGACGAAGGCTCCAGCATAATATGTAGTACTATACGCAACAGACAAAACAAAGCGACCGGCAAAATGTATAAGTTGGACCAATCAACGTAGACCTAGGAAAAGGGAAAAGGGAAAGACCCTGCTCTAGAGTAGGAGTTAAAATGGTTATAGGAACTGGAGGGACTAAATAATCCCCAAATTTCTCCTGTCGGAACACAAGAAAAAAAGGGTTATAGGAACGTTATGTTCTAGGAACTGCAAAAATCCCTGCAGTTGGAAAGTGGATATTATATGCCCATTTTCCGCACACACACAGTCATCAACCAATCGCTAGCCCCGGACTTGTGTTACTCCCACTGTCATATAATTATGTGTATATAGCTCGCTCTGTCACCCCTTGCCTTTGTCAGTCATTGTATGTTTCATGGTTTGTTTCGTTTCTGAATCTAGATTCCCGAGTTTTGGTGTATTTTGTGCACTTTCGCGCTGCAATCTGTTGACTGAAATATTAATGAATATTCTCCACTGGGTTCTTCACCTGCCAACTGCATTCTTACAGCTATATCTGAAAGCTATATTCGTTTGTAGAGTTTTAATTCAGTTAATTATTGTCCGTTAATACGTGCAGGTCCATTATTCCTGCCATAGAATACAAATTTCATGGACAATTATACATAACCAGAATGGATCAGCTAAAATGAGTAAAGAAATAAGAAATTTACCCCTGGGGGAAAGCCAGGTGTTTACATTACACAGAATAGGGACAATTAGGCCTACTGAATAGAATAAACTTAGTAAACCATGAAACATACAGAAGAATATAATAAATAATAAGGTGTATTACATATACTATAGTTTTAAGTAGTAAAATACTAATAAATGTTTAGAATTTTTATTTATTTATGACACATTATTTTTCTGTGATTTGCTATAGTAGTGATTTGCCATGGTATCGATTTGGTATTGATACCGAGGTACCACAGTAAGTATTGATATCGACATCAAAATGTTGGTATCGGAACAACCCAATTCCACGTAGAGCCATTGATGACTGATAGAGCTGGTCAGAATCTACACTGGCACTGTATTCCCCACATAGTTCACTATATTCAATGAGCCGCGTTAAAAACCAGTGCACTCTGTAAGTACCCGGGCTGCGATTACGACATGCCCAGGGGGCAAAGGAAAACAGAACAGGCAGGTTCTGTGAGCCAAGAAGCTTTCATGTGTCATATACCAATTTAATGGCTGACATCAGGCAGGGTAACCAAAACAATGTGTTATTTGGGTCAACATTAAATGCCCACTGACGGTAATCTCCAGTGTCTCAGAACACTGTGTAGGCTTCCCTCAAGAGAAGAGACTTCATAGGAGGCCTGTATGAAGGTCCTTTGTAACGTACTGATATCACAGTATAGGCCTGGCAACATCGATGACGTCTAGCGTATAGGAGAGAGATGTTTGGGCTGGATGTATACAGTACAAACAGAATCTTGAAGGGCTGTGGCTTTCTGTAGATAGTGTACGTTGATATTACTACAGTACAACATAAAGGGCAAACCTAGTAAAACTATATTTAGTTATATTGATATTACTACAGTACAACCTAAAGGGCATACCTAGTAAAACTATATCTAGTTATATTGATGTTACTACAGTACAACCTAAAGGGCAAACCTAGTAAAACTATATCTAGTTATATTGATATTACTACAGTACAACCTAAAGGGCAAACCTAGTAAAACTATATTTAGTTATATTGATATTACTACAGTACAACCTAAAGGGCATACCTAGTAAAACTATATCTAGTTATATTGATAGTACTACAGTACAACCAAAAGACAAACCTAGTAAAACTATGTGTAGTTATATTGATAGTACTACAGTACAACCTAAAGGGCAAACCTAGTAAAACTATATCTAGTTATATTGATATTACTACAGTACAACCTAAAGGGCATACCTAGTAAAACTATATCTAGTTATATTGATAGTACTACAGTACAACCAAAAGACAAACCTAGTAAAACTATGTGTAGTTATATTGATAGTACTACAGTACAACCGAAAGACAAACCTAGTAAAACTATGTGTAGTTATATTGATAGTACTACAGTACAACCTAAAGACAAACCTAGTAAAACTATGTGTAGTTATATTGATAGTACTAAAGTACAACCAAAAGGCAAAACTAGTAAAACTATGTGTAGTTATATTGATAGTACTAAAGTACAACCAAAAGGCAAAACTAGTAAAACTATGTGTAGTTATATTGATAGTACTACAGTACAACCAAAAGGCAAAACTAGTAAAACTATGTGTAGTTATATTGATAGTACTAGAGTACAACCTAACAGGCAGTTAGTGAGTAGTTGACCTGGTCCTCAGGTGCGTCCGGTAGGTTCTGAACCCACCGCTAATAGCCCCCACGGCTCCATAGTGAAGGCTCCTCCCATCCATGATGCTGGCATCACACTCGATCTTCCCAGATAGGTTGAGGTTAGAGCCCATCCCTGCATTGGTGAACGGAGAATCCTGTGTGGAGAACACATAAAATACATCCCCAGTACATGTAAGGTATGAAATGAAAACATCCCCATTACATGTAAGGTATGAAATGAAAACATCCCCAGTACATGTAAGGTATGAAATGAAAACATCAAAAGTACATGTAAGGTATGAAATGAAAACATCAAAAGTACATGTAAGGTATGAAATGAAAACATCAACAGCCATATGAAATCTGCAGATTCAGACAATTATTTTATTTCAATTGACGGATTGCCTTGTGGACAGTAACATCTTGGAAATTGTTGCATATTGTGTTTAAGTTCATGTCCTACGGCCTGATGCATGTTCTGTCATTATTTCCATGTATGTGTGTGTATATGTTGATGTGTTACAGCCATGTTCAAACTAAGCCAGAAGCCGTCTGAAAGCGGCCTCACCTCCAGTTCGACCAGCGCAGCAGTCACGGCGTCCACGGCCAGAGCTCCAGCTCTCAATCTATCCACAGCCTGTAAACAGAAGACATGTTATTAAACACAGCCTGTAAACAGAAGACATGTTATTAAACACAGCCTGTAAACAGAAGACATGTTATTAAACACAGCCTGTAAACAGAAGACATGTCCTAGTCAAGAATGTGATGGATGCCTTCGTTTAATAAACACAGTAGAAAATGGAAGAACAAGGTCAACCTGGACTTTTTCCCCTATGATGAAAATTGATTTCTGTTTTTCATTTCATGTTCTCTAAAAACCTGTCCAATGATCCAACAGGGTTAACGCCCCTCAGTTTAACTCAGACGAGTCACGGCAGGGGCATATTCCTATTATTCAACATTAGAAGGACATAAAGAGCATTTATGATCTTGGACAACGATATCGCTTTCATTACACAGTATTGCACGGGCTGCCATGTTTCCTGTGGAACATCTGTCAATGTTCCAATCTGATATCCGTGGTGAAACTATTAAGAACAGTTCCCACTCTGTAAAGTTGAAAGAGGAAGCATGCAACATTAAATTACAGCGTGCTGTCTCCTTGGCCCGCTGATGGTTGGATGTGGCCAGCTGAGACTGGCGAGGGTGTGTCATCAAAACATAACTCACGTAGCCTGGCGCACGACCCCTAATACTGACTCTAAATGCTAAAGCAGCTAACACACAATGCTTCTTACTGACTCTAAATGCTAAAGCAGCTAACACACAATGCTTTTTACTGACTAAATGCTAAAGCAGCTAACACACAATGCTTCTTACTGACTCTAAATGCTAAAGCAGCTTCTATACAACTCCGCATAACACTAGAAATCTAAATGCATTTCCCCACGAACAGCAAACGTGAGCAAACTCACTCGCTGGCATGCTCTCTTGCAGACGTGCTTGTATTCCTTGGCTTTGGATTCTGAGTGGTATCCTGCCCCTACAATGGACAAGAAATGGAAAGTTATTTAAGGTACCAACACGTGATGAAATGGAAATGTATTTAAGGTACCACCACATGATGAAATGGAAATGTATTTAAGGTACCACCACGTGATGAAATGGAAATGTATTTAAGGTACCACCACGTGATGAAATGGAAATGTATTTAAGGTAACATCACGTGATGAAATGGAAATGTATTTAAGGTACCACCACATGATGACATGGAAATGTGTTTAAGGTACCAACTCATGATGAAATTGAAATGTATTTAAGGTACTACCACATAATGAAATTGAAATGTATTTAAGGTACCACCACATGATGAAATTAAAATGTATTTAAGGTACCAACACATGATGAAATGGAAATGTATTTAAGGTACCAACACATGATGAAATGAAAATGTATTTAAGGTACCACCACATGATGAAATGAAAATGTATTTAAGGTACCAACACATGATTAAATGAAAATGTATTAAGGTACCACCACATGATGAAATTTAAATGTATTTAAGGTACCACCAACACATAATGAAATTTAAATGTATTTTAGGTAACCATGACATAAAAAAGTTGCTGCCATATTCATAGTATCACAACAGACAGCAGTGTGTTTTCTGTGTGATGAATACATGTGGTTGGTCCTACATAGCTCTCAGCATCGATTAATCTTGGACCAACATGTAAGAATAACAGTAAAATGCTTTGAAAAATAGTGTCTAATAAATGATATACGGTTTATTGGTAAATACAGGACTGTTTATTGATATTAGTGTAATAATGTGACTGTACTGTGTGAGAACATTAGCCTAGAAATCTAGACGCACCCTAGCGGCAGCAAATATTTATTTCTATCCCTTGCAGCTGCTCTTAAATAATTCTTTCCTTCCTGGACCTCAGTGGCTTTACTCTCCTCCTCAAGGGGTGTTTGGTCCCAGGTTGTCTTCTTGGTGTATTGCCTTGGCATGATGGCTTTCCTACAATGTTTATGACATTAAAAAATATATATATGTAATTTATTATTACATTAAAATATGTTTAAGACTAAACTTAAATTGTGCCTCATGTCTCACTTTACCCCACGGCATTTGTCGCACTTTACCCCATCCTACACATTTTAGAAAAAAACTCTCTCTCTTACCAATTCAGGCTACTCTTCAGCTACCATCATCACATGGTTTTATATGCTGGTAGTTCAACAACATGTATAATATACGTTTTTCTACCTGAATAAATTTGCTTTGGCACAAGAGTTTATTAAGTTGACAGCAAGAAAATTTCCTTTTACACGCAAAAAAATATATTTTTGTGAAATTAACATGCTTAACACAGCGTCATGAGGTCCCCTCCTTCATGACCAAGGGTAAATGGGAGGGGCATGAAAACGTAATGTTCACATGATCATAAATGTGTTCCTTTGCCAAGATATAGTGGGTGTCTCACATTACCCGATGTCTCACATTTCCCCGTTCTCCCCTAGGCTATTCCCTCTCTGGCACTTTAAGAAAACAACTATGTCCATCTATGGCATCTAAGTTTTGTGCAGCATAACGCACTTAAATGTGGAGGAAGTATCGGTTTGGAGTATTGGGCCTTTTTTACAAGTACCTATGCCCAGTATTGTTACAGTATCGGCCCATCTAATCCCCAGGCTTCATGAATTCGTGCTATATACTTTCACCGACAACGCTAACGTGACGTATGGATCAGCCGCGGTCGGTGGATCTTAATTGGGGAGGACGGGCTCGTATTACGCTCGGAACCGGAGTGAATGGAATGGTGCGCAACGAACAAAACCAATTGTTTTTTTGATTTGCACACATTCCGTTCACTCCGGTTCTGAGCGAAATACGAGCCCGTCCTCCCCAATTAAGATCCACCGACCGCGGCTGGTATGGATCTCAATCACACTGTGTTGCCAGGACCCGCCCTGCTTTACTTCCGATAGGCTTGTAACATTACAGCTGCATTCCTCTCATATGATTGGTATCAATTGACTTAAAAATATTAAACCACAAGTTCCCAATTTTTTTCTTTTACTCACCGCCGCACACCGGAGATCCGGCACGCTGCCGGAATACTTTTAGCCCTGTGTATAGTACTGTACTGTGTGTCGCCTATAGTAATGTACTGTGTGTCGCGTATAGTACTGTACTGTGTGTCGCGTATAGTA
>JACXGM010006928.1:18826-31832 GCA_016801145.1 Umbra pygmaea | reverse complement strand
ACCCGATACGTCAGTGTTTTTGACAAGTGCGACACAGGTATCGTTCAATGTCACATGACAAAGTGTTTCGACGACACTTTGTCATGTGACCAGCAGTGTTTTTGAAACACGTCTCGATACGTTGTTCCGATGCAGTGAGTGTCGAAAAACATCGAGACAGTTTCGACACTTGAGTGTCGAGCGCCCATCACTAGTGTTTGGTCCTGTCTCTTGTTGGTCAATGTTCCATGATTCTCCTGTGTTCCGTGTTTGCCCCTCGTGGCAGTTTTGTTTTGAGTACTTTAAATAAATTATTTTGGATTATTGCAACCTTTGCGCCTGTCTCTCTGTTTGCTACACGGAGGAAACGTGACAGAGAGGCCATAGAAGTGAGGGAGGGTGAGCAGGAACCAGGTGAGAGAGTGAACATATAATTGAGACAAAAAAGTACAATGCCAAGAAGAATCTTGCAATTAGTAAACTGATTAGTTTATAGACAGTTCTGCATTTGTAGTGGGAAATAAATGTTTATAGGACCAAATAATGACTCCTTCAACAGCTGGCTTCTCATCCCTCCTCATCTAACAAAGGATTTCCTGGGATAAATTAAGATTCATGGAAAGGGGACAAACCCCAATGTATGTCACACATTTAAACCTGTACATATGTGATTTTGGTTTTGATCCACCTATAAAGGGAGTTTGGTATCACTACTTGTAAAAGGTTGTACAGGTCTTATGTTGTCTCCACAGGGTTTCTAGGAGAAGACAAATGCTAGCTCCCCCCTCTGGAAGTTACAGCCCGGATGCCCCGAGGCGCCAAGGCGACGCATAATCTAATTGTTAATGTACTCTTTTGTTCTCCAATTCCAGCCAGTGAACTGATATGTATATCGTATGCAGCGGGAGATTTGGGCGTCCCCTCTTGGGGGGAAATATAAGTCTTTGTTTAAGGTTAAACTGATGAGATCTCTTTAACGACTCTCCTGGCCACACGTCAGTGCGTGCCATAGCAAATGTTTTGAATAAATGTTGTAATAGACTGAACCGTATAAGACATGCTTAGATCGTAGATCATTTTTAGAAGTGTTAGATGACAGTTAATTCTTGGTATTATTGTATAATTCTGTGTCCGGTTAAAGAGCTGTATTTATGCCTTTAATTGGAATTAAATATTATTCACTTTACTTAGTTCTGTCTGACATTCTAAATCATTTCCCAGAACATCTTCGGTGGAGTCGTTAATGGGAATGTAAGCTATCTTGTTGGCCAGCTCTTAAGTTGCAGCCCTTATCACGCACACAGTTCAAGCTAGGTAGCCTACGCACTGTTTTCTGAGTATCGCGGTAAGCGATTAAGTTTTCCCGGGTCGCTGTAGTATTTCTTCCGTAGCTGTTTACACACGGATCAATGATCATTATGAGGTCAGATAGTTAGACAGGAAATATTCAACCACGTCTATTCTATCAATCCTCTATAGACATTTATTAAGCATTTCTCCATTCTTAACCCAGACTATTGCAACAGGGGAGGAAAGGTCATATGAATTATTAATGCTTTAACTTCATAAGTGCATCTTAATTGTATCCTTTTACCCCCTTACTACACATTGTCAACACTGAGTGTAGTGCACCCCAAAATATTTTCCCCCTTTCTTACATTGCTGTCACCCACCTCGTAGGCCAGCCCAATTCAACTCTGGCTCTCAAGGCCAGTCCCACTCCATTTGTACATTGCAACCCTCTAGTCTAGGACGTATTTAGACCTGATACACCAAGTGGGTGCAATTAATGGTAAGGTAGTATAATACAAAACCAGCAGACTAGTTATAGTGTAAGAGTTGAATACACTTGTTTTAGACAGATTTAGGCCCGAGTAACCAGCTAAACTATTTGCTAGACAGGGATATAATTATTTAAGAATGTTGAAAAAAGGTTGTTTGCCATGAGACAATTGTACATGTATTATAGGAATGCTATTTTTACTACTATAGATGCTGCAAGTGGAAGCATATTTTTCCACATATTAAACCATTTTACAAAACATAATCAATATTTATGGATATTGATTACAGTTGGTTTAATCCCAATCATGAATCCTCTTTATATTAAAATTGTATATTTTCTAGTGAAGTCAAATGGTTTGTTTGCCTGTGATTGTTAGTGCAACCTGAGGGAGGAAGTGGCCATTGGTCAACTGAGAGAGCATGACGGAGAAGCCACAGATGGAGAGAGCAAGCACCAGGTGAAAGTCAGCAGGTAGTTAAGACAAGATAAGTAGTCTAGGTGTTTCACAAACAGCAGCTGTATTGCCCACATTGTTTTCAGTGCACCCAAAGTTATATTCTTCAATAAACTATGATTATATATTCAATGTTCCCACACTCTCAGTATTGTTTGTTTGCCAGTTTGAGAACAGCCATCATTGTGGTGGTTTTGTTTTAGGGAATGAAACACTAATTGATGGATTGCATCTTATTGGGACTGAGCCCCCCTAACTGTCAATTCTTTAAATTGCCTCTGGTTTGAATTCAAGGTTAGACAGAGGGTTATAAGTACTATTTTGCATGTAACCTGTATGATAATGACTTGCTTATTGTTTTCATTGACAATGTTAATTAAATCCATCTGAAATACAAAAAACATTATCTTTAATCCTTTTTTCCAAGAGTCTCAAGTTGTTTGCTTGGATCACTCCATTGTTAATAGTTAAAAAGAATAGATGATGAGAAATAGCCTTGTATATATTGTATTGTCAATTCCAACTAAACTAATGAAGGCAATACTACCTGTGCTTGACCCACATATTCTGAAAATAATTGCTACCTATCTTCTGGTTGTGTACCCAACTCCCTAAATATGGCTGTAGTAAAGCCACTTTAAAAAGCATGTTGATCAAGAAAGGTTAAATAACTAATGGCCTATTTCAAATCTCCTGTTCCTCTAAAAAATATTTGAAAAAGTGGTCCAGCAACTCTATGTCTTCCTAAACAACAGTAATATGTATGAAAAACTCCTATCATAGTACTGAGACTGTACTTGTGAAGGTGATGAATGCCCTCCGAGTATCATCCGACCACGACTATGGTTCTGTTCTTGTGCTTGTTGACCTTAGTGCTGCCTTTGAAACCATTGATCACAAAATTATTTCAGACAGATTTGAACCTATATCGGGCTACGTGGACAGGTTCTGGCATGGTTCAGATCCTATCTATCGGAAAGATATCAGTTTGTATCTTTGGGTCTGTCCTACAATGCTGTTGTGTTCCTCAAGGTTCTGTTTTGGGACCGCTATTGTTCTCCCTATATGCTGCCTCTTGTTGATGTCATCCGGAAACACAATGTCCATTTTCACTGCTATGCTGATAACACACAGCTGTACATTTTGATGGAAAAAGTGCAAAGCCTGGAGATTGCCTAACCTGGAAGCCTGTGTTTCAGACAAAGTAATGGATGACAGAAAATGATTTACTTCAAGAAACAGAGACCTGCTGTTGAATCTGGGAATGAACATAAAAGGTTGTACAGTCATATCAGAAAAAACTGTAAAAGACCTCCGTGTTACACTGAACACAGATCTCTCTTTTGACGAACATGTAAAACATATCTTAAAAGCCCCTTTTTCATATCTGGAACATTGCAAAATGTTAATATTTCTATCAAGAAATTATGCAGAATATATGCTTTTGTTACCTCAAGATTGGATTATTGCAATGCTTTATTTCTGGTTACCCAGATCTCCAAAACTTCAATTAGTGATTAACACGGCTGACAGATTTTTGACTATAACTGCAAAATGTGTACATACTACCCCAATACAAGTCTATATACTGACTGCTCATTAAGGCTAGGGCTGATATCAAAGTTTTACTGTTAACCTACAAAGCACTACAGACGTTCCCCTACGCTATGTTCACAAGACGCAGGCTCTTCATTACTTCTAGAATTTGTAAACAAACAACAGCAGGAAGGGTTTTCTCATATTGAGCTCCCCTTCTGTGGAATGATCTGCCAACCCATGTGAGAGATGCAGACTCAGTCTCAACATTTAAGTCAATGCTGAAGACTCATCTCTTCAGTAATTTCTATGATATAGTGTGGTCTGGCCCAGGGGGCTAAAGGTGAACGGTGTCATTGTTTGACAAATTAACCATGATGGCTTTCCTGATAGGCCCCCCTTTCTCCACTGGGATATCTTCGCTCCAGTACCCCTCAGGGGCCGAGTCACTGGTCTGATCATGTTGCCCCTTGATACCCTATGCTTGTGGGATGGGAGTACATTGTGTGGGCTATACTCAACCCTCCTTCAGGGTGGGTGCGGTGTGTGGGTGTCTCTTTGGTGGTGTATTTTTGGCAATATGGGCAGGTCTGAATCATGCCTGTTTGGTCCAGCCCAGGAGTTTGTTTGTGCAGGGCCACGTTTAACGACCCGCGACATCTCAGTCCTCAGATGTTATGGTGCAATAGATAATGTGCCGGGTTATTCTGAGGCATGCCCATTCTAATGTTTCTGATGTCATGTTGTTTCTGATGTCGTGTTGGTCGTAGCAGGACCCAAACCCTTGGAACATGCCTCAGGACCATGTGGCCTGATGACTCCTTCCTGTCTCTGTCCTGTGCCCACCTCGCTGTGCTGCTGCCCATGTCACTGCTGTTGGTGATCACATTTTCTGCCTGGCAATTCCAGCTGCATCTTTCCAGAACGCATCCATTTGTCCCTGCCCAAGACCACCAAATTGTGTTTATGCTACACAAAGACTGTGGTCACAGCCTACCCATTCCTATCTTTGTTTATGGACGCTGTTTGAACACTAATTGAACATTGATTAACGATGTGGCCTTAAAACAATAGGCTGTGCACTTTTCATATTTCCCACCTGGTACAGCCAGAAGAGGACTGGCCACCCCCTTGAGTCCAGCCCCTCTCTAGGTTTCTTCCTAGTTTCCACCTACTTGGAAGTTTTTCCTAGCCACTGTGCATCCCTTGTTGTCACTTGCTCTTTAGTGTTTAAGACTGGGTGTCTGTACAAGCACTTTGTGATGACTGCTGTTGTAAAAAGTGGTTTATATAATACATTTGATTGATTGATTTAGCATAGTTCTATATGGTGTTCTATAAGTATTAAACTTACTAGACAAATTATCACTATACTACACCACCAGTAACTAAATAGGAATATAGCACCTTCTAACATTGTTTCAGGCGGCTCTGCAAACTTTACTCACTCATTACAATTGTATACATTATGAAATCACTGACAATAAGCAAAATAGGCCTAGATGCATAGAAGTGTACCTCTATGTTACCGTATGTAATGTAACAGTACTAATGATGCCTGTTTTGTTTCAGTTTTCATTGATCAATTATCAGTATTATATCTAGAATAACTGTTATTTTGTGAGTGTGTGTGTTTATGTGTGGTTTTACATGTTAAGCCAGATAACCATTTACATAGAATTTGCCTGTGGCACAGAATCACATTAGCAGGTAGATGGCAATATTAAGGGCATAATGAAAAATGCAAATTAACTGTAATTTTTCTTAAACATCTTAATGTTTTGGTAATAATCTAACAGACCCCAGTTGATAATATATGTATCTAAATTAATAGGGTTAACATATAATTCATGTAATATGCTGGCCAGCACAAGTCTCCCTGCTATTGCTCTCACCATGCCCACAAAATTAATTTACACCTGTCTCTCATCCAACAGCTTTCTTTCAATAAAGGACATAAACCTCTACAGTACCTAGTTTGCTCATTCTGTTAAACACAATTTCAAATGAATGTTTTGTAACAAAAGGTAACTAGTTTGTAAGCCAGTACTGTTTAGCGGTTCAAACCAGTTCAGAGCCTTATTATGCTGGTCAGAACTGTGGATAGAAACAATACGAACAAAGTTTGGACTCAGAACTGAATATTGGATAATTCATTAAGGTCAAACCTTTGATATAATTGTTTTATTTACTGTGAAGTAATTACAAATACTCTGTAGTTCTGTAGTCTAAGTAAAATCTTTTAATTGTAACAATACTTGAGTTGAATATTTAAGTAATGTTTTCACTCCTGGTGAGGGAGTAGTGTGTGACTGAGGGGTTAGTCAGTAATGGAAGGAATTCATAATGTACAGTACTATCATACTGTACTGTAATATCCTGCCTTCCTGTTGTACAGTACTATCATACTGTACTGTAATATCCTGCCTTCCTGTTTCAATTCATAGCCCATTTGTTAATTCAGGCAACAGTTAACAAAGAATAATCAGAAAATGAAGGCATACTAGATTGTATTTATTATTATACGATTATATCTAAAAGTATACATCACCTTGATCAGTTTCCATTGCATCAAGGTTTACCAGAGCTGATCCCTGTCCGATGAGATCTTTACAGCATGTTAACAAAGACAGGGGAAGAAAAGGGAAGAAAGAGATGAGTTTTCAATTTCATACCAAAAGAAAATTAACACGTGTGTGAGGTTAACCTGGTTGATCAATCCATCAATACCACTGCAGCAACACTGGCCACCGAAAGGCCCCATTCCACTTTGAGGTACCAACTACTCCCAAGATCAATAGTTACAGGCTCCAGACAGGTGTGGTGTGGCCAGTTTAAATAATTAAGTACATGGAAAGAGGCAGTACTCAAGTCTAGGGGTCGTCATAACCCAGGGAAGGATACTGGCATTGGGTTACCGAGTTAAAAGCAAGTAATTGGAGTGAGTAATTTGCACGTTTCAGTCCTCAAAATGGCCCTGAAAGTGCTAAGGAGACATGTCGGCCCCTTAGATATAGGCCCCGAGGGCCTCAGTAGTCACTGAAAACATTAGACAGTTTGAGCAATGACACGGCAGACTGCTGTAATTTCAGACAAAACATTTTGACATTGACCAAATGTAAGGACATGTAGGTTGAACAACGTGTCTTCTAAGACTGAAGTTTGACCTTTTCCCTAAAGTGTTGGTGACCAGCTCTTCTGAAACTGAATGAGGTGGTGTTTGTTAGTGTTGTGTGAAATGCAGATTACTATATGATTTTTAACTTGATAGTCTTAAATGACCCTTACCTTGATAGTCTTTATATGACTCTTACTTTGGAAGTTGTTATATGACTCTTGCCTTGGTACTCTTTAAATGACTCAGCTTGGTAGTCTTTATACTGCGTGACCCTTATCTTAGAAGTCGTATATTACTTTTACCTTGGTCGTCTTTAAATGACTCTTTCCTTGGTAGTCTTTGACTCCTACCTTGGTCGTCTTTATCTTGTTTCCTGTGGCGCAGCTCCAGCCCTTCAGATCTGGCAACACTTTACATTCCTCACCATCCAGACACGGGTGCATCTGGCACCACCACTTCTGCGCCACTATAGAAGCTAGAGGAGAAACCATGAAACCATGATGTAGCTGTATTGAAAATATTCTAAAAATGAGGATTAACATTATGTCAGAATGCTGTTTTTGTATCAGACTGACATTATAATAAACATCAATATTTTGTTAAGCACCTTTAGAGGTGACAGTGACTGTATAGCCTTGCCAATTTCCTGCATACGGAGAGCTGCATGTTCACTCAAATCATTTGAACGGGCTACTGTACAGTTCAAACACAGAACAAGGCTTTGAAACAGTGATCGGTTTCATACTGGATGTACATGCTCATACTGGATGTACTGTAAATCAAATAATAATAATAATAATTAAAAGGTTATGATCTGATCTCTTTTCAGAGATCACCCATGGAGCATTTTAAACTTGGGGCCAATGGCACAGCGTTTAATTTGCTGAGAATGTCAATACTGAAATGTCATAGAATAGGTCAAAGGCATCTGGGGCCAGATCTGCTGTTTTAAAGCCCAAATTGATGCAGCCCTTCTGCCATGTTGGCGGTCTGACTGCATGTGATATGACGTTCTGTGGCTGATATAGCAGTATGCTCAGTTGCCGTAGTTATAAGTCAACTTCAAGTGCCTCTTCAAGTGCCTCTGAATATGTGAGGGTTTAAATGATCCCATTCCTCAAGAAAGCATGTTGATTGCTATGTTCAAGCTGATGTTCAAGTAGGAAAGTTAAAGGTACAATATGTAGTTTTCCAAAACAATAACAAAAGATGTACTTTGCATTAAAAAAGCAAACATCACTATCCCTATATTATATATATTTCTTAGTTATGTACTTACATTATCCTAAATGTTTCCACCAACTTTCAAACCCAGAGAAATTTGTAATATAATTCGAAGACACAGGATGTTACATTTTGTCTTCCGTCAATGGCGTCATATAACCTTTGACTTCTCTAGTTGCTGTAAGTTCCAGGGAACCGCCAAACATAACGTAAAAAAATTTATAATATTTTTTTTGCAATATTACTTTGTCAGTTAAATTTTTTTTTCCCAGAGACGCTAGATTGGAAGGTTGTCATTGACGACTGTAACAAAACCCATAATCCCACGTTACTTCCCGACGTCATCCAAGTACATCTTTTGCTATTGTTTTGATTGAGAGACCCCTAGCGGCCAAAAACGACATATTGTACGTTTAAATCCCTTCAGTAGACCTATGGTAAAGAGTCCAAAACTGTACAAGGATTAAAGGCTTCATTGGATCATGATTAATCAGTTTAACTAACAGGCGTGGTGCTCTCATAGCAATACGTAAAAAATTGTACAAAGCAAAAAATACACGTGTACGTTTCTGGAGTCAGGAAAACTTAAAGCCTTGTAGGGCTACGGAAAAGTTCAGTATCCCGCCCGCGGGGGATTCCCCCCCCAAAAAAAACTAGAATCACAGTTCACAAGTCAAATCTTTAGGTCATATATACATGTTATATATGTACAGAGCGCTTAGACACTCAGGAATTTAGCAAATGTCTCCATTTCACACTAAAAAAATCATTTCACCTCAATGTGAGCTACGTGCTTTGTACACATGCGCCTCAAATAAAATGGAATGTCGACTAGAATCACGGATAAAATCCTCATATTTGTGACATGGTACAGGATCTAAATAACTCATATCGTCATTTTACTGGTGTTATGACCACCACACAGTATCATGCTGTTGTGTGACTGTCTGCCGACTTCTATGCCGTTTCTATGTCCATATGCCGTTTCTATGGACACTGTAGTGTGTGGTAATTGATGATAGTCACCAATTGTATTCCACGGCTCATTGATGCAAACAAAGTAACTGTTAAATGTACATGTTTATAATCTCAAATTGACACTTAAATATAAAGTATTTAAAGTATTCTGTTTACATATACAGATTATGGGTATTATGTGTATGTGACCCACCACCTACAGTATATCTAGGCTTATGGTCACCAAAGTCTTATTTTTTTAAGTATTTAGATTTTATGAAAGTACAGATTCAGAGCATTCAAATGGCATATCAATCACTGTAATTGGAGGAACAATGGGAATTGTATAATGCTTAAAAGTTGACACAATTGTAACTGAAGTTCTGAAATATTCCCCCTCAAAGTTTTGCCAGGTAGTGTAGGCTACTGAAGAACTGGAACTCTATAGCCTACAATTTCTTTAGTTTAAGCTCTGTCTAAGGATGTATAATAGGCACAGACACTATTTTTATAGTGTGTATAGTGTAGGAAGAGATGTTTATTTCCATCTATAGTTTACCAGTACTTCCATGAGACAAATGTTTAAAATTGAATAGGTATGCAATGTTAGAATATATCCCTTAGCTTTCTTTGTCTAACTTACCGCTGTTGTCTGAAATAACAAGCCCACTTCAGTCCTCATACCTCAGGCTGTGTGAGAAGCCCCTCACTCGGGGTGTGGCTCAATGTGGGCGGAGTCAAACATTTATGCATTTTGCCCTTCTCATCTTCTAATCCTAACTTTAACCATTATAACACTTGCTTGTACCACTTCATATAATATTTCGTCCCATCTCCTAATCCTAACTTTAACAATTATAACACGTGCTGGTACCACTTTATATAATATTGCTTGTGATCTTCAAATAACGTATTCAATGTGTGCGTTGCACAAATGTGTGTTTGTATTTAGTGTGTGACTGTCAAACCTTAGATGAACAAAACAATTGTGGGCTGAGTAAAACATTGAGCCCAGCCTCAGAATAGGTGCCCTTGTACAAAGCCCAGGCTTGTGCACAATTCAGAATATAATTGAGAATGACTCCTTAATTCCATTTAAAATGTAGTTTCTTTTGGGTGACTGTGTGGAATTTCTTTGAATTGTCATGAATTAAATTCCATTTCCTGTCATTCTAATACAAATTCAAATTTAGCTTCCTGTGGGGCGGAGTGAATTCAATTCAAATTCCAATTCATGAATTGAATGGAGGCCAATTCTGAAATTTTGCACAAGCCTGCAGCACAATGCCTAAATGTTTGACTCTGCCCACATTGAGGCACACCCCAGATTGCACATTGCAGTGAGGGGTACATTATTGCCAACTTAGCGACTTTGTCGCTAGAATAGGTGACTCTTCAGACCCCTTTAGCGACTTTTATTGAAAAAAGAGCCTAGCCACAAATCTAGTGTATTTTTTGACAATCCTTCGCTACCTCCGTAGAAAAAAGTCGCTAGTACGGCCGCGAGCATGTTGTCTTGCTTACCTCCCTGGACTCGAGGCACACCTCTCTGTGTCTACTCTGTTCGGTGAGCTGCGTGAGAAGGCGGAGCAGCACAATCCGTCGACCGCATAGCAGCAAATATGGATATGAATGAATGAGCTACAGTACGCGTGTGCAAACAGTGTTGTCATGGACCCATTCATCACAAATCTCTATTGTTTGCTCCCTTTTGTTTTAAATTTAAAGAGTTTAATTTGACCATTCATTTTTATTATTTTCATACACTTAAACACAAGACATTTTTAGACAGTTGTTTATTCCTGTTTCTGAACTCACTTAACTCTGTACATTGAAGCAAACACATGTAATGAGACTCAATGATGTCATGAATATGCTAATTAGCGAATGACGTCATCTAGCGACATTTAGTGACTTTTCGAGCAGGCTTTAACTACTTTCCATTGAAAATAGTTGCCAACACTGGGGGGGTAGTGTGTACCACGTAAAGACTCAATTTCGGTTTCAGTTACTGATAGATGAGCAATTTATTTATAGCTTTAGTTTATAATGCTACCATAAGGCAAATGGTTTAAGTCGGTAAAGGTCAGGTTTTTCCGCGATTTACAATGGATAAAAAAGACCTACTTTTTTCACAGGCTGTGTGACACATAAAGACTCAATTTCTGTTTTTACTCATACTGTATGCTGAAAAAAGCATTTTTTTAACCATTGTGTGGTGTTCATATTTCTGTTTCTCAACCAATGTTTGCGGGTCTGTTATACAGACAACATTATTGGGTTATTAAAACAATACAGGAATAACAATTTTTGTAAAAATACTTTTTTTTTTGTCAAAAAATCTGATAATAATAAAGACATTAAATTATGTTTACCATGAAGAAAATAAATTAAATGTTTTCATTATTATAAAGATATAATTTACATTCGGTATTTTATAGAAATTATAAATGAGCCACATTGAATACAATTTCATGCCAGTTAAACACAACTTATAAGGGAGTTTTACTGTGTTTGTTTCAAATCTACAGTATTTCTTGCATTTGATGCATGTGTACTATATAAGCATTAACACACGACATCCTGTGCGTTGCCAGGGAATAACTGCACACCTCAGCACAGTGCACACTTTTACAGCTGAGGTGTGTGGTTATTCCCTAGCAACGCACAGGCTGGTTTGTGTTAATGGGCTTATAAAATGGTTGCCAACATTTTATTTGTGAAAAATAATTTTTAAATAAGTATTTTTAGCAAAACAAAATGTCGCGAGGAGTAAACTTCTGAGAAGAATAAAATGGCCCATGTTTAAAAGTCTATTTTAAATTATATTGTTTACAATTTCTAATTTTTAAGTTGATGCAGTCTCAACCCTGTCAACATCCGACACAGGCATAAACGCAGTCAGTATAGCCAACATCTGCTAATGATCATTTACCTGGACCAGCTATGCCGAAGAAATAAAGATTTGAAGCAAGATAAATGATCTACGATGTTATTTATTTTGATCAGCTCCTCAGGTTTGGCGTAGTGATATTTCAGTGATGCGGCAGCGTTCTACGTGCGGATATCAGGGAATTGTCATAGGCTTGAAACCCAATTTTAGCCAAACAAATTGCAGATATCTCAGAACACTTTTCATAAGTCTTGTTGGTCCTGGGCTGCCTGGTTGCTATCTGGCTGCTGACTAGCTGGTATTGGGGCTGGCTGCTGATGGGCTGGCTCCTGACTGGTTGGTCATGGGGCTGGATCCTAACTGGCTGGTCCTGGGGCTGGCTGTTGATCAGCTGGCCCTGGGGCTGACTGTTGATGGACTGGTCCTGGGGCTGGTTGTTGACTGGCTGGATCAAGGGCTGACTGGTAGCCGGTCCAAGGGCTGACTGGTAGCCGGTCCTGGGGCTATAGCTGCTGACTGATTATTCATCAGACTGGCTGTTGACAGGCTGGTCTTTGGGCTGTATGTAGACTGACTGGTCCTGGTCCTGGCTGTTGACTAGCTAGTCCTGGTCCTGAATGTTGACTAGTTCGTCTTGGACTTGGCTGTTGACTAGCTAGTCCTTGGGCTGGCTGTTTACAAGCTGGTCCTGTCTTCCAAAGCGGAAGACGCTCCTTCCATATTTACTTTGCTGGCTTCAAATTTCTAGAGCACTTTAAAGAGAGAAAATGTTTGCCATACTGATAGATTGTGGTAAGGAGCCACATATGCAAATCTGTTTATTTTCCCACTTTGTAGTTAGGTGTATGGTATGATTGAATATTTTGGTTACACTTTATTTGGAGAGTCTGACATTCCATCTGTATGTGCTCTACAGATAGTTTGTTGATAGTCATATCATCAACAAACTATCAACAAACCATCTGTTGATAAGCAACTAATTGTGTATTTTAAGGGTAGGGGTAAGTTTAGAATATGTTTTAGGGTAATGGTTAAGGTTAGGTTTAACATAAGGGGAAT
>JACXGM010006928.1:0-18726 GCA_016801145.1 Umbra pygmaea | reverse complement strand
AATTAACATTGTGTAGTTACCCACATGACATTGGGGAGTTTCAACAACTATAGAGGGTAGAGTGTCTGGGAAGAGTGCGGGAGCAGACAGGTTTGTCTGATTGAAATGTAACAATGCTATAACCATCTGTGTGTAATTACTCACACTGAAGAGAATAAATAGTTTGGCAAAAGCAGGACCTGGTAGGTTCTCCGTGCAGAGTGTGTGTGTGGGTGGGTGGCTGGGTGGGGGGTGTATACACAGAAACCCAAACACCTGGCTCAGGTAGGAGGAACACAGAGTGAAGGTACTGTTATATTATTTTTGCCATGTTAACTTGTTTTCACCTGTTTTATTATCCTGGGTCCAATAGAGCCGAACATGAACATATGTAATGTACATGTAGATGTGTAGGGGGGTGCCCAGTGTGCACTCAATGAAATGTTCTTCACAGAAAATGAGGCCAATTAGTCTCAGGTTGAAACAATTATTAATTGTATAATTTTCCTTTTAGTAAACATTGAAAATGGGTAACACAGACATGAACACCACAACTTTTCTTTATTATTATTTTGCCCAGGTGTCATTTTTTGCAAATAAATGCTCTAAATTAGTATATTTTTAGTTAGGAGAAATGTTGATTATAAAATAAACAAAACTTTAAATTTTACCTCAAACACATACCTATCAATTGTAAAACTGGACAATTTTCTGGACAATTTTCCAGTGGGCTCTTATTTTTTTCAAGAGCTGTAGTGGTTTCGTGGATGTAAAACAGGTGTGTTATAGCATTTTAGCCTGTTCAACTGTATCCTAGATAAACCTTAAATGTGGGTGTCACTTTTGGTTGTATTATATAATACAAAAAATGTACTAGTCCGCTATAATGCATTTGACCACACAGCTTTAGGAGAACCAAATGCATCACATAAAGATATGTAAATTAAGAATGTGTATTTATACTGGTATCTTTAACTCAATCAATTATATAAAGTTGTCAAGTATATCATAGTGTACAGTACATACATTCATATTTTAATTTATAGAACATTATGAAATTATGTTACATTTGGAAATTCTTATCAATGTGAGGTGAAACTGGCCTGAGGCAAATTATGTATTAAATGTGAAACAACAGTTTCTGAAGGGACAGACAAAATGTTCTTGGGGCTTCTAACATAACTAATTGAAACTATGCTGAGTTTGGTCTAATGGTTTACGCTCCCGACTACACGTTCCCCCTGCGATGGGGTTTTGATCCCCAGCTCACCCCTCCTCTCGATTCACCACATCTTCCACAATGACTTTCAGGAACTTGGCATGTGCATCTTCAGTTTATTCTAGTTGGCTCATATGGTTTTACAGGACAAAAGTGTGGGGAGGAAGAGCAGGGGTAGGTTACAATACTGCCCAACAAAGACTAACCGCAGTAACTACGCACAAAGTGACACTTAAAAAATGGCTTTAAAGTTCTTTTAACTGGCCAGCAAAATTATTTATACATATTTAAGTGATACTGCACAAATTGTACATGTATTCATGAAGCAATTGTTTTGCCCAAAAACCATGACTGTCGATTTGACCTGAGTAAGTGTAGGGTTTTCTAAGTTTCACTCTTTTCGTAGTTACCGCGGTTAGCATTTGTAGGGCAGAGTACTGCAGATGTCAGAAGGGTTACAGATTATTGGTGGATTTATTTTAAGGAATAGTAGGTTGCAATAAAAGAGACCATCACTAGTTTCCTTTGTAGATATCATTGCAGTATATGGTATAAGTCCACTTCTGGTGAACACTTTTAATTATACACATTTAATTACAGTGTACTGTATGTGAAATGTATGGTAAAATGTTAAAAGTCAAACCCCTTTTTAATGATGCGGCCTCTGTGGATGGTCATGAGTAAGCACCTTGAGGTCTGAAGCTTTACAAAATTAACAAGATTTCTTTTTCAGTAAGGAAGACGGTGCAAGCTCACCATATAAAGATTTAATGATGATCTCAGCAAAACCTTTCCAGATTAGTCAGAGTGGAACAGACCATCAGCACAAAAATGACACATCGATAGCACATTAAAAATTCAGCTGGAATTTACCATCTACACAAGATGGGGCCGCTCTGGTCGTCCCAGCCACTTGTCCAGGGAAGCAGGAACATTTCACTGTTTGGGAGCGTTCTTCTATTTTGTTCTTGTTGCAGCATCGATGCAATGCCACAACCTCACAAGTGCCAGTTCTGACATGATGCACTGTAGAAAATAGAACAGATTTAAATCTGAATTAGGCAGTCACTTAACTATAAACTATTAAAATATAAACTAAAATAATCCAACAGTATATTAAATAACAAATTAAAATAGTTTATATTAAAGTGCATCACTTGTGAGCCAATAACACAAATTAAAATGTAATATTTATGCTGTGTGACTTGAAAAATAGTACAATGGTTCATGTTTAATGGACAATGGTTTAGGCCTACCAAATAAAAGTTCATTTTGTATTTTGTTGACTAACAGCCTGCTCACACATTCTGAACCCTGGATGGCTTCACCTTTTAAGAGAGTTAACTTTATTATTCTGCAGTAACCACAGCCGTGGAGCTACAACAGAATACCTTAAAACCGTATCTCACTTAAAAACTACACATAACTTAGCATCCGCAGATGAATTAGTAAGCCGTTCTGACACTGAAAAACGATTGTGGCCTCCCTATCGCAGGAGTCTCTCTGAAGTTCCCAGAAATGTAGGTGTAGTGAAAAGTGCAGTACCTGCACTATTCTCCACCAATCTCCATCTCCCACTACATTGTCTGAATTATTTAGGGACTGTGCTGCGCTTTTAATTACATGTGACATTTTCACGAGGAGTCTGTCCTTCTGCAGTGGCAGTAATTGCTCATCTGGTAAACAACAAATTAAGAGTGCTGTGCAACGTGCCCACTGATTGCTGTACTCTAAACCATTTTGGAAGTCTGTGGTTGACACAGCATAGCACTGCTAGCTTGCCTCTGAAGCAAAGGACGGTAGGTTCTCGATCAGTCCCTGGACGGGAGAGCAGATGATCCTGGAAGTGGTGTTAGAGGCCATCAAGGGGCACTCTTTCCTCCCAGTTCCCCAGTGTAGTGCAGGTTTTCCGGCATTGGGTGACATCTTACGAGTGTCTGGCTATATTCTCACCCATGCCATATTCCCATCATCGACACTTAAACATCCATCTTATTCCTTGCTTACATTTTAGATAATAGATGGCGAAGATTTTCTGCCAGAATTTCCCAGATTTTTCCTATTTCAGACGAAAGATTCCAAACGTCATGTGTGGAACTCTAGCTACGACACCTACTACTCTGATGCTTCTAATACTACTGAGGCTACATCTTCTCCTTCACTGTTGTTAGCATGTTCGAAACAAACAGACAGCTCATTTAGAGAAATTACTCTATTTAGGTGATTTAATATTATGTTCGATTGTTATTGTAAACCCTGGCTAAAACAACTTCTGTCACTTGCCGCTTCTTCCGACCCTGAACACAGTGCGACGATTAGCAGACTGCTTTGACAATTCATTGTGTTCTAGACAAGTTAGACACAAGCAGGCACTACATTTAAACAAGCTAGACATGCAATAAGTGGCAATTTTATAATATTTTCTTACAATCATTGCAAACCAATTGGCAGACAGGCCATTAATGTGTAGTCCGTAAACTCAGACAACAATTATGATAACCGATACAATAGGATAACTACAACCCTAAATCCAGAAAAGTTGGGACAGTATGGAAAATGCTAATAAAACAAAGAGGAGTGATTTGTAAATGTACTTTGACTTGTATTTAACAAAAAAATGTATAAAGAAAAGGTATTTTATGTTTTACCTAATGAACTGCATAGTTTAAGGTAAAGGTTTATTTTGAAATTTATGCATGCGACACGTTCCCAATAGGTTGGGACAGTGTCAATTTAGGACTAATTGTAACATAGGAGGTGGTGTTGGTGTCAGGCACAGAATAGAGTTGCACTGTTCAGTTCTCTTTTAATGTGCCAACCGTGGAAGAACACAAGTACACTGTGGCACACAGGCCGACCTTAAATAAATCCTTAGTGAATAGTCCCAACAGGCAATGGCCTAGATGCTCGTAAGAAGCTATATGTACTAGGCTCTCGCCTAGGAACTTAGACTTAAATGTGTAACAGTTGAAATATACCGTATACAAAAGTCAACCGACTGGATAATACACTTTGACACACAGAGTATCCAGAGGTACAGTGAGATAAGAACAAACAAGAAACACTGGGAAAAGGGAGCATACATACAGTACACAGGAGATCAATCATGACAAGACAATACAGGTGCCTAAAGGTGCTGTGATCTCAGAAGACCGGAGACAATGGCCACCGGAGCTGATGCACACCAGCAGTGGGATATACGGACCATGGAGATCTTACACAAGTAGCGATGTGGCAAGTTGATAAAAGATGGTCATATGAAACAGGTGAGGCAATTGTGTAATAATTGTATATAAGGAGCCTCTAAAAAAGGCCTAGTCCTTCAAGAGCAAGGATGGGTCGAGGCTCGCCAATCTGCAAACAGATGCATCAGCAAATAATCCAACACTTTGAGAACAACATTCCCTGAAGACAAATGGGTAGGAATTTGGCCATTTCACCTTCTACAGTGCATATATGTATTTAAAAGAGTCAAGGAATTCGGTCAAATCTCGGTGTGTAAAGGGCAAGGCCGAAAACCCCTTCTGAACGCATGTGATTTCCGATCCTTCAGACGTCACTGTCTTAAAAACCATCATGAGTCTGTAAGGGATATCCTGACATGGATTTGGGAATACTTTGATAAACCTTTGTCAGTCAACACCATTCGCCGGCCCGCTACATCCGCAGATACAAGTTAAGGATTTACTATGCAAAGCAAAAGCCACATCAACACTGTCCAGAAGTGCCGCTGACTTCTCTGGGCTCGGTTTCATCTGAGATGGAGAGTAGCACAGTGGAATCGTATTTTGTGATTCATTGAGTCAACATTTCAAAATGGTTTTGGACAAAACATCTGTTGTGTTCTCCGGGCCAAAGAGGAAAAGGACCATTCAAGCTGTAATCAGCATCAGGTCCACAAGCTAGCGTCTGTCATTGTATAGGGGTGTGTCAGTGCCCATGGCATGGGTAACTTGCATATCTGTGAGGGCACCATTAATGCAGAAAGATATGGACACATTTTGGAGCAACATATGCTGCCATTCAGATATTGTCTTTTCCAAGGATGTCCCTGCAATTTCCAGCAGGATAACACTAAACCACATTCTGCATGGATTACAACCGCATGGTTGCGTAAACAGAGATTGCGGGTATGGCATGCCTAAAGTCTTGACCGGTCTCCAATTCTCCAAAGACATGCATAACGGATTAATAGGAGAAAATTCTGCTTGCTACAATGAACCAACTTTTTTGGAATGTGTTGCTGTCTTCAGATTTGAAATGAGTGTATATTTCCAAAAATAAATTTAATTCACAAAGTAAAACATAAAATAATGAGTAAATAATGTGTTTTCAATATAGTACAGGGTGAATTTATTTTTTTGTTTGCATTTTCCATACTGTCCCAACTTTCAGAGTTGGTGTTATACAGTATATTATATATAATATTGTACAATATGACATGATAACTAATGAGATTATTAAAAACCATGCTAGTTTTGGGACATATACATACAGTACTTATTTTTTGTTTTGTTTTCATATGTAAGTTCTTTTGAGATTTTTCACATCCGTATGGGAAATACTGATAGGTCATCTAGTTAGTAGGTTTTAATAATTATAATTATTTTATGGGGAGCACCATCTACAATATGTCAATCAGAAGCTCCAGTTTTCAAGGAAAATGAAGAGATACTGTGATGCAATAATATTCACTTTTGGAAGTTTACACATTCTCTTATACCCTTTCTGGATTTGTTAAACAGGGTAGAAGAGAAGTCCACCAACATTTTTTCATCCCATCAAGAATTAAATGAGGGTCTAGTTTGAGGCATTTCTTTGAACACCTGCCATGTTAGGTTAGATGTGGAGTAACAAACTGTGTATAACCACACAGGCAATGCATCTAAAATGCATGCAGGACGTCAAAACATTACCTGGGAATACATTTTCTTTTTTCAAACAACTATTCAAAAGTTAATTTAAAAGCGAACTAAAAATATGTCAGAGAAAATTTGTTTTATAAAACACCCATTAAGTATTCATAAACCATTAGTCACTAGCAACAAATGATGCAATGGTACATGAATACCAACTGACCCATTCAGCATGGTTTTGTATACAATGTTAGCCCAAATACATGTAGGATAAAAATTCTTATTGTGGAGTATATGCTGCACTGTATGAAACTACAGTAAATTGGAGGCGAAATTAAAGTAAAAACAACTGGTACATATGCAATTTTTTTAAATAAATGAAAGTCTTCTCATTTAAATCTCCTGTTTAGGCAAATGTTGGCTTCACTATAGAGTACAATAACATAGACAATTGACATAATGTTGGTGATGAAACAACAGTCAACACTAGTCAGAGAGAATAGCCTATGCTGCTGCCAACATCTCAAATAAGTTGACACATTTACACCAACAACTCCCTCTTCCAGCACGAGAGCAAGTCAGAAACTGAGGGAAACAACAACTTTGTCTTTCATTGGTATTCAAGCAGACCACTCAAATCTGATTTTGACCACAGACTGTTAGGAGAACCTAAGTTACCATTGAATTGGCCTGTTACATGTTTTTAATAGGCCTTCAGAGCTGTCATTCAAAAGCCCATTCCCCAGGAGTAGATGAGAAGGACTATGAACAGAGATACCCCCATACTGAGAGTTAAACAAGTGTGCATCTGGGGTATATTCATTTTGTCAGAAACTAAACTTTTGGTATCAAAACATTTCTTTAAATAGAAACAAACAGAACTTGGAAAATGTGTATGACGAAACATTTTGCAACTCAATGTTTTTCAGTTGAATGAATACAACTTTGACTATTAAAGTAGAGTTGGCAGTGAAAGTTGTAGGGTCCAGACATAGATTAAGACTATTCCTAGACTGAACAATTAAGTTCAATGAAGATCTCCACTTAACTTAATTTGTCCGTCTAGGACTAAGTTTATTATTTTTCTGCGAAACAGTTTCATAGCCTTTTTGCATTGGGACTGTCATGTCTCATCCATGCTTACATACCGGTATTCACATGCATTTTGAACTTTATTATTGATATTATTCCAAATCTTTCTCCCCTTCCAATTGGTCTTGTCCAACTATCCGGACCCCGCCTTGTCGGCACCTCCGCAAATACTTGGACAGGTGTGAGATGATGAAGGACGCTCACATGGTTCATCCAACCAGGTTGCAGCGTCGTCCAATTGTTTCCACACTGTTTGTCCAACAAGAAATCCATTAGTCAGCTCATTTCGTGAGGTGATTTCACTCACCAACTACACTTCTTTGACTGAATTTATAGGCACCTGATCTGCAAATAAGGAGTTACTGGAGTGCGACGTGGCAAGGTACGTAATCCTACCCAGGCAGCTCCAGGCAAAGACTGGGATGCCATGGTCACATTTTAAACTAGTGAACACTGTAACATATCTGTTTTGCAAAGCAGCTACTTAGCCTACCATGCCACAATATTGCACTTTAATGTTGTTTCATTAATGGCATTTAGATGTTAATAAAATAAAGTATTGCTATTCTCCATTTTTGATTTCATCATTAATGAAAGTACTATGGCCAACGACCAATTCCCGTGTTAGTTTGACATATTTTGGCAATATTTTTAATAATGGGTAAGAGATTGTTGTTTTGTGGTGTACTGTGGATGTTTCATCCATCATACAGAATCGTCTGGCAGGTACTTGCATGATCATTGATTAATATCCCAATCGGCAGCACATCACACACAACCAAAACACAGGCATCTAAAATGTACAATATTTGGTCATCATTTTGCACATGGTGACTATGTGTTCACATGGCAGACGAGCATTCAAAATTATTTGTCAGCAACTCAGGCAATGCTACACTATCATAACACATCATCACATGAACATTGATTGTTCCATCCAAATACAATGTGGAGACTTCACACCGCTTCTTAGTGGAAACAGACACAGAACGGGTTCTAGTCTACATGCTATATTAGCCTAGGAACCATAGGCTATTGACTTTGTATTATTTTTGGAATGTTATTAAAGTAATGGCATGGTTTTATATTTGCCATTTTCTTTGTGATGTTCAGAAATCTAAAACAGAGACACAGACTACATTATCTGCAGAATCAAATCAGTACTGCTTGAGTAAAGGTAGAAATGTGAAGGCAGAAATTCAGCAGCAGATATCTGTATGAAAATGTACAGGGTAAAAATAAGCAGCAACTATGTAAATAGTGAATAGAGATGAAATACATGTCGAAATGTGATCCGCACATGTGCAGCAGCTTCTTAAACTTTCGTTAAAAACATAGTGTACATCTTCTCTGAAGTTCTAGAAAAAGCCGGATCCATAATCCCAGCCTTGATTAAATTTCATTTGCATGTGTTGTTACGGAGCAATCTTCAAACAAGCTATTTTTTAGCATATTGTTTTTTCCGATATTAATTAGGCAGTTGTATTGCATCTACAGTAAAATCCACCACTGGGACACAATGTGGAGGAAGCCAAGATTAAACAATCAATTAATGAAAACATTTACATTTTGCATTTAAACCATTTAGCAGACACTGTTATTCAGAGGTATTTACAATAAGTTTTCAGTGTATATATTTTTCATTCTGGCACCCGTTAATGTGAATCAAACCCACTACCTTGCTTTACAAAATGAGCTACTCTGGACATCGCTATAACACTACACTGTTGATACAGTAATTTATATTACAATGTCTTCTATTTAGATGAGCATTGGCTACAGTCGTAGCATTGTTCAGCTGAGATCCCTCAAACTGACAGTTAAGACGTAAAACGAAGGACCAAGGGAACTAGGAGGAGTTGCGTTTCCAAAAGACACGATTTGATCGTTTTTTAGCTTTAATCGTCTTCCTTGCGTCTGCTAGTATATTACAATAACATGGTAATCATTTTCATGTAGCACAAGGTAGACACACTGTATAAAGAAATATATGAAAAACAAATCCGTTTTTTAATTTACTTGGGAATGAGACTTGTTCTGACAACCTGGAGCATTGCTATTTCCGCACCGGCCGGTCAGGTCAGGGGAAAGGAGTGGCTTTTTACGGTGGTGAAAAGCTTATTCCAAGGTGATGAAGAACTGGTGACCCATGTAATTGCTATGCACTGACTACAAATTGATTTTCTGGATCCCTGTCAGGAAATAGATACCAACACTGCAGTTCATGATTATATTCACTTTTTGCCTCCTTTGTTTTAGGGGAATTTGCCTGAGCGTTTGTCAGAGGATACATAGTGCAGGATGTGTGGAGCATTGATTTACCTCCATTAAATTATCATTGCATTATATTTACGTCATTCTGTAATTACATAATGTGTGCCCTCAACATACAAGTGAAGAAAGCCAGTGACACAAATTGCTTTTCATGGAACATCTGTTTTGCATTTAATGCTCATGAAGCTAGGTCTATGTATTAAAAACTGGTCTGTGGTTAGCAAACAAATATTGATCATGTAAATTGGTTGCGAACACATCCTCAATAAGATTCCTTTAAATCAAACTCTTAATTTTGCAGACCTCCAATGAAGCAGAAAGTCTATCTAGTGACATCCTCAAGGCACACTACAAATCAGATTAGGAAGTTAAATAAAATGTATTTTCCGAGGGCAATATAATTGCGGATCTATTTCCGACCAGGAAGTATTGATTTTGTTGTTTCCTGTGAAAAGAAAACAAAAAGATAGGACTCCCAAATGGCCGGGAACTGTGGTCTTGAGAAACAGACGAATGTCTCCTTTATTGGCAATCCATTTGCGCTGTTACCAGCCAACTGATTTCCCAACAAACAATGGAAATTGACTAAGATAAAATGCATCTACAGACTTAATAGGATACTCATTCTTATGGGTTGCTTATTGGGGGATAAGGACATTCTTAGAATGTATCTAAATAAGAGTAAACAGGCTTTAAATCTTAAGAGTGAGACCTGGATTCACTGAAAATTGTACTGCAATGTGCTAATGGTCTACAACACAGTAGTTTGACAAAACATTTACTATTATAAAGTGAAAATATTTTGTATCAGCGTTAATCCCTAGTGTTTTCCCATTGAATCAATATGGGAAGTACTAGGGAAAAGATGTATTATATATCAGGACCACTTCTCCACTGATATGGACAGTGAATCATTTTAATGATAAAAATTGCAAAGACCCTTTGGACATCTTATTTCATAGATTCGACACTCCAGTATTGTACCTTGTAAATAACTAAATACAATGGCAGAAACAAGGTGAACCTGAGAGAGCAACTCGGATGTTCTGTGTTTGTGTTATCACTAATTGACAAGTCAAAGTGAGGCGAATCCCTTTTCCTGCACATCTCAGCAAATAAACGCCGACACGTCAAAGCGACTGGTAGAAAAAGGGAAGTGTTTTGAAGATAGAAAAATTATGTCGCTTTTTGTTGACAGAAGCCTGTAATATGAAAAAGTACTCAAATAGTACCCAAAGTGCATTATACAATCAAATGGGTTTTTTTGCTTACCGAAACCAACAAGATTAACCGAGGGTGGTTATTTTATTCAATGGTATAATTTTTTTCTTGTGTTCTCTGGAAATCATTTTATTTACTTGAATTTCAACGTGTTCTGGGTTCATTTCATCCCTAGAATGATAACAGGTTTACAGCAACCGAAATAACACCCCAGGGAAATTAGGGGACTGCTGGAGCTATCAGATTGGAACTGAACGTGTGAGATTATTCTGATCCAATTGTATCAGAAATGATGAGTGCCGTGAGCACAGATTCCTGCCAATCAAAAACCACACGCTGGAGTCCTGTGCCCGACTATAAGTGTTTGACAGACAAAAGAGTTTCAAATGTTTTCTGTCAATTTCTTGAATTGCCATCCTACAAGTCCACCAAATTGGCACTATGTCAATTATAAATGTCCAGATATTGGCTGTAAAGGAAAATGGAGATCTTGCTAGTTACATCCCACTGTACTCAATGTCATGGGGCAAAGATTGGACTGTTAGCTAAAGAGACTGGTACTTAGGCTAGGTGTATTGTGTGTTCTTACCTCTGTGGCCTTCTGTCTGTAGGGCCAGTATCGCCAACAGAGTCACCATAATGACCACTATGAGGAGAACCAATTTGCTTCCTTGTTGTGTGTATCTTTCACTCATCCTGGGAGAAGAAAAACAAAGGCGGAGAGACGAGAGGTACAGGGTTATGCTTAGTGTCGTCATTTCACAACCATTTAATGCCGTATAGGCAAGAAAACTGCAAAGCGTCTCAGTAGTGTAAATAAACGTCCATTCTCCGCATAGCTAATATCCCTTTGATCTGTAAGAATGGGATAGGTTAAAGCAAATCATCCAGTTGGCTTCTGCCGTATTACTCAGTACAAAAAGAGGCAGACGTTTGACTAAGGAGATCTTGTGGTTCACAATCATTCATTCTGCACCTGCCTTTTTATTTCAGTCTCTCAAAAATGCCCCAACAAGCATACACCTAAGTAATGTCTTCTCCAGATTCAGATTGCATCAGATAAACAGCCATGTGACTGACAGGAAGCTAACGACTCCACCCAATCCTAAATAGTCCACATCCTACTGTCCTTCACGTCTTCTGTGTATACATTCATCTCCAGTTTCAGTAGGTTGATTGACCTCCCTCTCCCTACCATATCCCTTAATTATCTCTCATGCTCCAGTTCCTTCTTTTTCGCTCCGGCTCTCTATGACAAAAGCCAAAAGGCCAGAAGAGCAGGACCTCTGTCACCTCTATATAAACCCTCATCGCTTCAGCCAGGCAGAGGGCATGACAGACCTATGGGCCGTAGCTCCACACTGATAGAGAAACATTACCCAGGCATTGCACCCGTTTCTCCCTAATGAAGTGTTGCAGAGATGGGGCCAGAATACATAATCCATCTGGCATTGCCTGTTATCCTTGACAGGAAATTATCAAATTTCAAACGCAAGACACAAGTGGTACAGTAATTACTGGAAGAAGCAAGGTATCGGATGCAATGAGACAGACACAGTTACATGCTTCATTTACGCCTTTTATTTTACCACCCCCTGTCTTTCTCTGCCTCAATCGTTGACATATAGATTGCGTGGCTCTCACAGGGGTTATCAAATTATTCATCTAGTTAATTTTATTTTTGCAATCATGAAACGGGAGCCGGCTTTTGGACTGCGGAGTAGTGATTAAAAGATGGCCGATCGATAAGACAGATAAAGACTTGACGTTATGATATTTCATTGACCTGCCATGGTGGCCCTACACTATGCGAGACACGTAACATTACATTGTTGAAAACAACCTTTTTCAATTGTACATTGTACGTCTCCAGTAACAAGTGGATGTTACTAGAAGTATGCAGGTTTGGTATAAATAACACCACACATTCAGCCTTGCACAGTACAAACAAATGCTTTACATAATGAATGTCTTTCCAGTCAGTAACCCAATTTAAATCTTTTACATAAAAATATATATATACTAACAATCATAGTGGAATTAGTGAAGGTGTAAACTTAGGAATATATTCACCTTTCTAACTCCTTCCTATCTGTGTTTTCTCTAAGAAAACACTTAATTTAACTGTACCTCAAAATAATGTTGCTTTTTTGGGCACTGGGTTTTGAGCAATGGGATTTCAGTTACCTATATATTACGCATTGGCGTTGTGTTAAAAATACTGTTTTAATTGTACATTAGTTCTATACAAAAAAGGAGGGGACTCATACTTACTTTCTCATTAAAAAGTGTCAGAGTGCGAGCATCAAGTTGTGTGTTAAATTCAAATACAACTTCATGTTTAATGCATGGCTTTTTTGTCACAGAATAGGCCCAGAGGAAATATGCATAATGTATGCCGTTGATTGCTGCAGGCATAAAACACAAATATCACACATAAAAATTTAGAGGGGAGCAAAAACAAACCAAACAGTAATAAACAAACAGAGAAATACTGTATAATTAACATGAGGTTTGTGATCTATGACTATGTGTTGATCTTGATGATACAATACCTCTATTAAAACTGTTCATTTCAAGAACATGGTATTATTGTGTTCTTTGGTGCCATGTCAGTGGTTTGCAATTTATCATTGATGATGTACATTAAAATGTGTATTCAAATGAGCCTGTAATTTCACTTTTATCCCTTTACTTCTGTGTATCTGTAAGGTCTGAGTGTCGCTGTATGGCCAATGTAGGATATTATTTGATTTCATTTCTGGGCACAAAGTCAATTAATTTAAAACTGAATGAAGCACAACATACTTTTCCTTTCCTGTGAACTTTAATCGTTTTACTAATATGCCCCATTCCTATTTCATTGACTTTTTCTTTTACTGAAACAAATTGAATAGCTACAGACCAATGATCAGCCTTTGGAAAGACTCAACTTGACCTTGAAAAGTAAAGGGGGAACATTGGCTATGCAAGGACCACCACACAAAATGTTTTTTCATGGCAGAGCTACAGGTAATTTCCAATATAAAGGAAACATGAGTTAAGCATGTTATGCTACATTACCAAACAAATACAGTTTGAAATAATCTAACTGTTAACAATGTTACGGATACCTGTTTAGCTAATTTTAGAAATAATATACAGTACTCAGCGTAAATTAGTACACCCCCTTTGAAAATTAGGGTTTGTCTCAATTTCTCAGTGAACACCAGAACAATTACCGTAACTGATATTTGACTATACTGAGTTCTTTGAAACATTTGCTTTTATGTTTGGTCACCAACATCATTGGGATAGGAAAGTAATAAAAATTATGCAAAAATTAGTACACCCTACAAAAAAATTCTACCTAAGCTAAGATTTTGTATGGCCTCCGTCATTGTAAGCGGATTTAGAGTTAATTATAGGTCTAGTGAGAAGACATTTACTAGATCTAATGGATCTAATTGGTGTGAATTCAGTTAGCTATGCTCTCTGGGAACCATCACTTTACCATGGTAGAGAGGTTTGTGTGTCCCTGTGAACCTGAGGTTAGTGTTTTCTGGAGCCTTGTGCTCTTGGTAGAGTTTCCCATTGCAGAGTGGTCACAGACGAGGGGCCAGTCATTGAGTGACTGGTGGCTGGGCTCGTCGTTGAGTGACTGGCGGCTGGGATTGCCACGGAGCCCGGCCAGGCACAGCCCGAAAGAGTCAAGTGGTTTCACTCTCCTCTCCATCCTGTGGGCCCACCACTCACAGGAAGAACTGCAAGAGCCAGAACATGTGCGAGAGGTGGAGCACTACCGGTTGGATCTGGTGGGGCTTACCTCTATGATGTCTCTGGGACCATACTCCTGGATAGGGGTTCGACCCTATTCTTCCCTGTAGTTGCCCAGGGTGAGAGGTTCCAGGCAGGTGTGGGGATACTCACAAACCCCCGGTTTTGTTTGAGTTTACCCGGTGGACAAGAGGGTGGTCTCCTCATTCTTAATGGTGGGGAGGGGGAACCCTGACTGTTGTTTGTGCATATGCACCAAACAACGGTTTGGAGCATTCTGCCTTCTTGGAGATCCTGAATGGAGTCCTACACAGGGCTCCAGTAGGGGACTCCATTGTTCTGCTGGGAGACTTCAACGCCCACACGATGGAAACACCTGGAGAGGCGTGATTGGGAGGAACGGCCCACCTGATCTAAACCTGAGTGGTCGTTTGTCATTAGACTTCTGTGCTAGTCATGGATTGTCTATAACGAACACTTTGTTTGAACATAAAGATGCTCACATAAGTGTACGTGGTACCAGAGCACCCTAGGCCAAATGACAATAATCAATATACACACCTGGTAACCCAAATGTGTAGTCGTCGTGAACTGGGAACGTCTGGAGGAGACCCCTGCCCGAGAGAACTTCAACACACACCTCCGGCTTAGCTTTTCTGGCATCCCTGTGGAAGTTGGGGGCATTGAACCCGAGTGTGCAAAGTTCAAAGCTTCCATTGCCGAAGCTGAGGCGATAGGCTATGGTCTCAGGGCTTAGGTGCCTCAAGGGGGGGTAACCCTCAAGCAAGGTAATGGACATTGGTGGTCAGGGATGCTGTCCAACTTGAAAAGGATTCCTTCAGGGATATGTTATCCCAGGGGACCCCGAAGGCGGTTGCAAGGTACAGACGGGCCCGAAGGGATGCAGCCTCTTCCGTGTCAGAGGCAGAGCAGCAGGTGTGGGCGAAGTTCAGAGAGGCTATGGAGAAGGACTTTTGGAAAACTGTTCGGCACCTCAGAAGGGGGAAACAGGGAACCATTCAAGCTGTGTACAGTAAGGATGGGACACTGTTGACCTCAATTGGGAAGGAAATTGGGCGGTGGACGGAGCATTTTGAGGAACTCCTGAATCCAACTTACACACCCTCTGGTCTAGAGGAAGAGCTGGAGGCTGATGGGGGGGTCATGGCAGAGATGGGGACTCGAGTTTGAGACTCGGACTCGAGTCGCACTTAAGTCGCACACACAGTGACTTCAGACTTGACTTGAGACTCGTCCTTAAAAGACTTCAGACTCGACTCGGACTCAAGATGCGGGACTCATGAACAATATTTTTCTTTAGGAATGGTCTGATAAGCTGTACGTTATTCCCCTCTCCACGTTATAAACTACCTATGTAACCTAAGTACTACGTAATGTGTTGGTATCTGCTGTGCACGGCCACAAGTGAGAGAGGACAACACAAACATGTCGACCGCACCGGCACCTATTGTGCCATTCATCATAAGCTCTAGCTTTAAAAACGTCATACAAATAAAAGAAGCGCTGAATGCAAAATATATGCTATTAAGTTAAAAGATTATGGCTCAACCACATCTATTTTTACCAGGCACCTGAAAAGGCACCCTAAAAGGTTAGCAAACATATTTAGCTCAGCAGTGGCCATCTAACTTTAGCTTGCTTCTTGCTTTAGCTACATCCAAGGCAATGGTAGGTTACTCCGACTGTCATTCGTTAGATGTTATGAAAAGATGAATGAGCATTTGTTTGCTTGCCAAACTTGTGGTAGATGATGAACGTAATCATTTACATCCCGCTGGCTGCCACCACGTTAATTATTACCGTTGGCTGCAAACAGGTTACAAGTTAATTGTTGATCATGTTGCCTGTCTTATTAAGTTAACGTTAGACTGGACTTGAGATTCTGGGGGATGTGTTGACTAATTGTAGTTTATAAGTTGTCATTAGTTGTAGTGCACATTACATGGTTGTGCTTTTTACAGTTATTATTGCTAATAATTTTAGAGCAACTGTCTAATAATTTCTTCAGTTCTCTTGTGTTTTGCAGCAATAGTGTTTTGCATTTTTCTACAATGTGATTTTTTTGTATATACCAGTAAACAGTATATACCACCAGACAAGCTTATAAAGAGCAACTTACAGTACATTTTCAAATTTTATCGTACTGGTTCCCTGTGGGAATTAAACATTACAGTACTAAATGACAAAAATGTGAAATGTTACAATGCAGGACTGTCCAGGTGTGACTATATGAATTGTTAACCCTAACCCTGAACTCTAACTCTCAATCAGAATAAGGTGAAGGTCTTTCATAAGTCAAGAAAGCAGACATGCTTAGAACATGAAGTCCTAAAGACATACTCAGTAAAAACGTTGGTGTTAAATCAACACCCTAAGTGTTAAATTAACACTCTTCAGTGTGTATTTAGGTCCACTGGACCTATACAAACACTGAGAGTGTTAACTTAACACTGAGGTTTTTACTATGTAGCTTTAGTCAATTCAGGACATTGCCTTTTCATGAATGTTGAGAAAATGAAGGTTCCAAAATAATACACTTTAAACATACAGGTTTTTTGGCTTGAAAGTCAGATTGAATCAATCACCTTGCTGTCGTGTTTGACACAACAGTTGACAGATGGGTGGGGCTAAGGCTTTGAAGGGTGTGAACGATCTGAAATTGGCAATTAACAAAGGAGACCTCTGTTGCGGTGAGAGGTCCAGGTACCATGGACAATGAACTTAAAATGAACTTAAAATTCTGGACACTGAAAGTTATTTTTACCATTTAACTGGATAGGATTTGGATGAACTTATAGGAGCCCAATGTATCACTTATTACTGATTCTTGCTTTCATACAAAGTAGCGTAGGCTATTCTTTCCTTATACAAAACAATTACTGCCATGCAACCAGGGCTGGGGTGAGTAAATGGGAGAATCAGGAGAATTGCCCGTGGGCTGCTGGTTTTTGGGCCAGTAAAGAAGCAATTTTGTCATCACTATACAGTAGCGTGGAGTAGGCTACCAGCCTTGGAATGTGTGTAGTGCAGCCCACCCCGAACATCTTTCCTACCTCACGTTCGCTCTCTCTTACACACACACACACACACACACACACACACCACACACACCCACACAAAAGCATTGCTAAATGAGCCCTCACACTCTTTAATTGTTCACCTGACATCGTTACAAATTACACCAGAGATACAGTCTGACAAGTGACTGATAACATGTAAAAACAGAAAAGGGGTAGCAGAAAAGGCATTTTTAAACTAAAGAAAAGCATTGGATCGAGACGCGACTAAAGCGCCAAATTAACGGATGTATTTCGAGGGCAAACCAGTCCGCAATTCAAAGCCCATCGACGAGACACAATGGTGATGAAACAGGTAGTTTAAGACATTAGCTAAAACTTGACAATGTTTCCGTGATTATTGCCAAACATTTAAATATTGCACCCCAAACCACAGTCTGACTTCGGTTTAAGATCGTTGAATGAAAAAAATGCCACATTAACCAAAAACGTGCTAATTTATTTGTGTCAAACTTTAAAATATTGCACAACTAATCAATGAAAAACAGTTTGGCTAGTATGATACAATTGTAAATATCAGATATTAGATCATATATTAGAAATATAAGATATTATATTTCAGATATTAGAAATATAAAAATATTTTTTATTAATGCATATTTACGTCATTCATAAGTGACTTTTCTGACAGGGGCTGAGCCAAGCCACGCTGATCTCACCCAATACGTACATATAAAACGGATCAGAGCCGAGCTGGTAGGATTGCTACGTCAGCTGGATACATGACTCTGTTCAGTCCAATGGCAGAAATTTGTGAAATGTGAAATAATGAGTAAATTCCTTTGAAAATCAAATGTTTTCCATTGAAAATCAAATGTTTTCCATTGAAAATCAAATGGTCTTTCTCTGAGAAATCACGAAACCTCAGCAGCCCAATGGCTTTTGGGACACAACATTTACCTGTACATATTGTGCGATAAATTATGGTAGTGTGGCTTATAGCTAAACTTCTCTTTGGGTAACTAGCACCCAGTGGCGGGCCGTGCATTTTACACCTAGGCCTTCACTATCTTCCCAAAATGAATAATGGTTATTATAATAACCTCACAATGACATTCTAGGGCTATAGGTTATTGTCATTCGGCATATAATGCACCCCATATTCATAGTAAAGATAAGTTTATTCCACTCAATAAAGGTTATTTAACACGAGGCTCAACACTTATGAGACTTACAATACACTAATTGACCCGACACGACTGAAACCATAAGAATGTAACACTACGCATTA
>JACXGM010006927.1:12104-31696 GCA_016801145.1 Umbra pygmaea | reverse complement strand
CTATAATATTTACTACTTCTACTGTTGTACATTTTCTTGACCACTGCTCAGTACATAGCGTTTTATTATTATTATTACTATTGTCATTTCTATTTTTAAAATTCTTATATTGTTGTAAATTCTTGTTTATAAGCCCACTGCATAGAATCGCCGTGCCATGTCAAAAGAAATTTCTCTGCATAGGATGATGTATGTTATCCGATGCATATGATAAATAAACAACTTTGACTTTGACTTTGATGTTGTGTATTGGTGTCTGAGCATGTTGTGTGTTTGTGTGTGAGCATGTTGCGTGTTTGTGTTTGAGCGTGTTGTGTATTAGTGTTTGAGTATGTTGTGTGTTAGTGTTTGAGCATGTTGTGTGTTAGTGTGTGAGCATGTTGTGTATTAGTGTGTGAGCATGTTGTGTGTTTGTGTGTGAGCATGTTGCGTGTTTGTGTTTGAGCGTGTTGTGTATTAGTGTTTGAGCATGTTGTGTATTAGTGTTTGAGCATGTTGTGTGTTAGTGTGTGAGCATGTTGTGTGTTAGTGTGTGAGCATGTTGTGTGTTAGTGTGTGAGCATGTTGTGTGTTAGTGTGTGAGCACAGTGTGTGTTAGTGTGTGAGCATGGTGTGTGTTAGTGTGTGAGCATGTTGTGTGTTAGTGTGTGACCATGCTGTGTGTATGTGTGTGAACACGGTGTGTATTAGTGTTTGAGCATGCTGTGTGTTTGTGTGTGTGCATGGTGTGTATGTGTGTAAGCATGGTGTTTATTAGTGTGTGAGCACAGTTTTTGTTAGTGTTTGAGCATGTTGTGTGTTAGTGTTTGAGCAAAGTTGTGTGTTAGTGTGTGAGCATGTTGTGTGTTAGTGTGTGAGCATGGTGTGTGTTAGTGTGTGTGTGTTAGTGTGTGAGCATGGTGTGTGTTAGTGTGTGAGCATGGTATGTGTTAGTGTGTGAGCATGGTGTATGTTAGCATGTGAACATGGTATGTGTTTTTGTGTGAGCATGGTGTGTATGTGTGTGTGTGTGTGTGTGGTGTGTGTTAGTGTGTGAGCATAGTGAATGTTAGTGTGTGAGCATGGTGTGTGTTTGTATGGTGTGTGTGTGGTGTTAATGTGTGTGTGTGGTGTGAATGTGTGTGTGTGGTGTCAATGTGTGTGTGTGGTGTGAATGTGTGTGTGTGTGTGTGTGTGTGGTGTGAATGTGTGTGTGTGTGGTGTTAATGTGTGTGTGTGGTGTGAATGTGTGTGTGGCTCTGTGCTTGCTGGTGTGTGGATTCATTTCAAAATGTGGATGAAACAACAGCTGGTGGATATAAATGCACATTTATTAGCATTTGAATATGAATTTGAAAAAAATATAAAAATGGATGGCCTTCTGGGCTTCCTTCCTCTACTTGAGAATTCTCTCCCTAATGGTTGTTTCCCAGAGTAGAAGAGGAAAGTGTGGCTGAAAAAGCAGCTGATGAGTGGGAAAGAGAGGAGAGAATAGTTGAGAGGAAATGGAGAGAAGAGAGGAGTGGAGAGAATTAATTCAGCCAAGTTCCTAATGGCTGTTGTCCAGCCAAGTAGAATAGGATGCTGCTTTTCTGGGATGATGGGATTTTCTACCCACAAGTCTCTGGGGACCTCTTCACACCCTAAACACTTACATTGGCAAACACACTAACACAAGCATGTGCGAAAGTTCATGTTTGTTCATTCCTATTTCCCCCCTGAACGTATTATGTGTAATTAAGGACACAATTATACTTGTTTTGTTGCTCTATTTGGAACGTTAACGACACACGTCAAAACCTACAGTACAGCAGGCCTGCCTGATTGATGAATCATCACATCTGTCTTCCTCTGTGTTTGCCGGAAACCTTTGGTCAACGTATGACATATTATGTGATCTTAAACACACTATTTTGTAGGGTCATCTTAAAGACATTATTTATATTGTAGGGTTATCTTTAAGACACTCACTATACTGGTGGGTCATCTTAAAGACACTCACGATATTGTAGGGTAATCTTAAAGACATTCACTATACTGGTGGGACAACTTAAAGACATTCACTATACTGGTGGGACAACTTAAAGACATTCACTATACTGGTGGGTCATTTTAAAGACATTCACTATACTGGTGGGTCATCTTAAAGACACTCACAATATTGTAGGGTTATCTTAAAGACACTCACTATACTGGTGGGTGGTTAACTTAAAGACACTCACGATATTGTAGGGTTATTTTAAGACACTCACTATACTGGTGGGTCCACTTAAAGACATTCACTATACTGGTGGGTCATTTTAAAGACACTCACTATACTGGTGGGTCATCTTAAAGACACTCACGATATTGTAGGGTTATCTTAAGACACTCACTATATTGAGGGGTCAACTTAAAGACATTCACTATACTGGTGGGTAATTTTAAAGACACTCACAATATTGTAGGGTAATCATAAAGACACTCACTTTACTGTAGGGTCATCTTAACCCTGCTGTTATCCTCAGATGTACTAACATCTGTTATCCTTGAAGTCAATTTGACCCCAGCATTTGAAACCTCCAGAAAATGTTCGGAATTAAAAACCTTTTACCTACTTTTTATGTTGATAGCCTAAACTGGCAACTTGAAAATGTTGACAGACTTAACTGGAAAAACATTGCCCACTCCATACAGTACATCCAGAATACCTATTACGTGACTATTAAAACATGAACATCACTATACATCTCCTTGATTCACCTTAAACTATTTCTGTTATAAGGAATACTAAGAAGTATTACGTTCAGGTTAATTTGACCCCTAGAAAAACAACAGCACATTTTCAAACATTTCAAAGGATTTTATTTTTAGGATTTTATATAACCAAATTTGACAGAATATGAACAGCTTATATTTATTCCATTATTACTTATTCAACCACAAGTTACATTTGAACCTTGGTCTGCACTACTGTGCACATGATGTGCAGAGTGTGTGTGTATGCTCCTTGCAGACATATTTTTTGCATTTACACGTGTTGATGGTCTTGGCGTCATTTCTGTTGGGACAGGCCTGACATCTACCACGTTTCCTGCCTGCAGTTTGAACTCCATTTGGATGTCTTTCAAAACAGTTGCAGCAGCTGCCGATGTTCTTGGAAGGCACCTTCTTCTTTCAATATGAGGTTTTACCAGCGCGTGACCCAGCTCATCCAGGAAAATCCTCCTTTGATCCAGTTTTCTGCTCTTCCAGTCTTCGTTATTTTGCTCCATATTACGAAGGCATTGTAGGCACTCGCATCAGTGATGTTGAAGAAAATGACCAGGGGCCGACGGGCATTAATACGTCGGCAGCTGTTGACCTTGTTCAGGATGTCAACCCCACCCTTTGTCTGGTTGTAGTCCAAGACCATTTGTGGTTCTGTCCTCTCTGGGGCTCAGGGCAGCATCTTTGTACATGGTGCTCATCAGCAGAACATTGTTCCCTTTCTTGGGGCAATAGGAGACAACAGTGGCTCTGTCAGTGAAGGCAAACATTGAAGATGTTACCGTCCTGTTCTTCAGCGCAAGAAGCTCAGATTGAAGCCCCGGCTTGGTTTTTCTTATGGTCCCCAACATGGAACATCAGCAGTTCCTTACCGAGGGCATACAATGTGAAGAAATGACAATATTTCCCCTCCCTCAGAGTTTTGGAACCATATTTTCCATCCCTCGTGGAGTGGGGGGTGGGTGTGTGTGTCGGGGGATTGAAGATTGTGAAATTGCAACAAACGTCATGTGAGAGTGTTTTGGCTGATATCACTTTTTGAATGGCAAAATGGCAGCCAGCAGAAACACAAACTGCTAAGGTGAGTTGTACAAAACCTTTCTTTTTAGTAAACTCTGTGTACACAAACAATGTTCTCAATGCTCTAGTTCATGTGTACAGACCCTGGTGATACTTCGAGCAAAGTTTCATATTGTTTTAAGGCTTCTTAGTGTTTTAAAAATAGTGATGTTGATGCTATCATATCAGTACCCCTATCACTCCCGTTCAAAAGGCGATTTGACTGAAAATAAAAATAGGGAAAATCATAAAATTGGCATTTACAGACTCTCCAATCATCACGCAGAAGCCCTGAGTTTAGGCCAGCCCACTCCTCCATTCACCCCCAGAGATGCAGAGCGTCCATGGGTGGGACATAATCACAGCATTTATCCAATGAACATCTAGTTTTGAAGCACTGAAAAAACTGTTCAAAGCAGCCCCATTGAAGTCCATGGACGTCAGGCTTCAACAGGGAAATGCACTGTGATGCTACGGGAATGTATGAGAAGGAAATCGAGTCTGTCGACCTGCTACATGTAGCTCATTCTGAACGAACTCCTCTTCGAGATGAACGTGTTCTTACGCATTTTTTGTCAATAAGATGTTAACACAATATTACATATTTGACCATACATTTTGGGACACTTTAAGGGAAGCCGAACTTCCCTTGCAGTCTTAAAAAAATCGCACCTGCTATAACGTAGATTCATCTTAAAGACACTCACTATACTGTACAGTCATCTTAATAATACTATACTCTAGGGTAATCTTAAAGACACTCACTATCCTGTAGGGTCATCTTAACGACACTCACTATACTGTAGGGCAGGCCTGGTTCTAGCCTGGGGCAAACACTGTTCGCCTGGCAACACTATATTATGCCAACAACACAAACTATGATTTGCCTTTTCAGAATAATAGCGCTTGTTTTAATGAATAGTCATTGTGAATTCATTACAAAGCTGGTGATTTGTAACCAAATGCCATTGTATTGTGTGTAATGAAACAATAAGAGTATGTGATTGGAAAAAAAAAACATTTAACATGTTTTTAATAACAACGTTTCATTAAAAACAGTAACAAATATGTTTTCCACAGAATCTGATTGAATATATTGTCAGTGTCTCATGTGAATACATTCACTAGTCTTTTTTATCCAACAATAGACTCATTTTAGGAACACATGAACATGGACCCACTACCTATCAATGCAATGAATTAACAAAGATTATTGTAATGAATTATGTGCACTATTGTTTTGAAATGAAATCTCATAGTTTGTGTTGACGGCATAATATAGTGTTGCCAGGCGAACAGTGTTTGCCCCCGGGCTAGAACCGGCCTTGCTGTAGGGTCACCTTAAATACACTCATTATAATTTATTTTTGTTTCTTTCCCCATTTTTCTCCCTTCCCAATTGGTCTTGTCCAATTCCCACTGACCCTACCTGGTCAGCAGCTTGGACAGATGGGGGTGGTGAAGGGCATCTCCACCCAACCACGTCACCAAGCTGGACGATTCTTTATTTTGCAATGCTCACCATCATGGAAGCTTTATGCAGCTCATGCATGGGATGAATACGTTCACCAACTATACTTCCGGCGATTGAACTTACAGGCGCCTGATCTGCAGACAGGGGGTCTCTGGAGAGCGACGTGGCAAGGTAGATAATCCGACTTATCTGTCCCAAATCCAGGGCCCCGGCAAAGTCGGACAAATTACTGACTATCATGACGTAGACTGTTCTGCAATGCAGTGACGCCACGCGGACCCCCTACTGTAGAAACATCTTAATCAATCTCTCTATAATGTAGGGTCAATCACTGTGATGGCTGGAGTCTAGCTATCATAGCTTACTCCTTCACTTACTCTGCACTTGATTCTATATGGGATAGCTTGATGAAGGATGTAGAGGCTTGTTCAAAATTAGATCAAATTAGATTAAATGGCAAGCAGCATAGCGCCCTGCATCTCACTGCTGGTTTTACCTCTGAAGCTAAGCAGTGTGGGTCCTGGTCAGTCCCTGGGTGAGAGAGCAGATGCTGCTGATCTAAGTGAAGTCAGAGAGCCAGTAGGGGGCACTCCTCCCTCTCTGGTCTATATATCAAAGGTCAATGCCCCAGGGCAGTAAAGGGGATGCTGTCCTGTGTAGGGTGTCGTCTTTTAAACAAAATATTAAACATGGGTCCTGACTGTCTGTGGTCACCAAATATCCCATGCCACAAAATGTTTGGGTATGCGTGTTAACCTTGATGTCATGGCAAACATTTTCATTCTGGCCCACATGACACTACACTGGTTTTTTAATTGCCGCTCCATTCCTAGTTCCCCGGGTCATTGCTGTAAATGACAATTGTCTGGTAACATAAAAAATCATAATAAACAAAAAATCTTAATGTAACATTGACAATAAATTCAGCTGTGTTGGTTTAATTGAATATCATGGTCTTATGACAGACGTTTCAGTACCACGGATAGCTCCCACACGCTGTCTCATTGACTCACTCACTGTCTGGTAGAAATGAGCTGCGGGGAGATACACTCTCCCCTGCTTTCCCGAAGCTGGCAGCAAGGAAACTCCCTCTGCAAGCCAAGCAGTTGGAGTGACTTGAATATATCTTGTCCTATCATTGCATCATTCATATTACCGTGTGCAATGAATAAATGGCTATTCATTCTGGGTTTCAGACAACTTCAATAGGGCTACTTTAAACATATATTAAAACGGAGGGCAACGGAGTGCAATTTTTCTATGCATTTGTAATGATCATAATTTATATTTTGATTTCTATAGTAGCCTTTTAGTATTGCAATAATCATCAGCCAATTTCTTTACAATATCATCAAAACAAAACATCCCGCATTCGAGGGAGTGTTCCATTAGGGTATGGGTTTGCCTGGTATACAATTATAGGTTGAATTATACCAACTCCCCTCATAAATCCACTACCCTCCCTTTCCAGTGGTTCCTAGCGCTTTCTCGGCATCTGTTCTCTTACTTGGAGTAGGTCTACTGCAGAGGTACCGCTGCATCGTGCATCGTGCCGGATAGAATGTTAAAAAAAGAAGGTTAAAAAAAGAGAACTGTCGCCGCGCGCGGGCAATAACTGTCTGAGGTCCTGTGTCGCGAGAGAGAAACCTAAATTTCTGCTGGGAAACGGGCACAGCTGGCTTATGCTATGTATTAGGGAACTGTATTTTTGTGTCGCCGGTAAGTAGTTTCTTCTTGTCTATAGACCACTTCTATTCGATCTCTTTAACGCAAACGTGTACTCTGATGTCTCTTTGCTCGTTTTACAGTAGATTACATTTTAACTTGAAAAGATGTACCGATGCCTCACCCCTCTGTAGCCTATTACAAAAAGCTATAACTATTTTATGTATGCTGCGAAATTAATGTCTATAGTGTTTTTTAGTCATCATCACTTGCGCATTTTTGACACAAACTTTATAAACGTTGTAGCGTACATTTCTAAACTAGTTTTTGGCACGCTGTGCATTGTTCAGTCAGTATAATTCAGTAGCTGTCGCTGTTGGAGATGGACACTTTCATCAACACCGATGAGAACACAGCACACAAGCTGTAGGCTAGTTTTAGTACCTGGGGGTCAGAGGATAGAATTTGTATGACGTTCTCACCACCGCTCAGAATAGGACAGTTTCGCCAAAGTATGTAATGTAACATTTTCTACTTACCAAAATGTGGGCTTTTCTGGGCAAATATAGACTTAATATTTACTGCCTTTAAACAGGTAACGTACTTTTCTCACAAAAATACGATTTAACCAAAGCTTTTAGAGTAGGAAGATGTACACTAAATGAGCTTCTCAAAATGAAATCACCGATCACACCTGTAGGCAATGTAATAGAAACATTAGTTAACGCATATCATGCGCAGATAGCCGTCAATGGTTCTGGTCACAACGAACCGTCCATTCCCAGATTGTTCAAACAAAAGCACTCATAACGTCGTTTTTTTACAAAAACAATACATGTGTGTACTTTCACGAGCGTGGATAGTACTGACAGTTCGTTTAAATATAGGATTTGCCTTTAGGTTAAAGAGAAAATGACTTATTGACGTACCACCCCAAGGGCTTAGTAGTGAGTTTGATATTGGGGGGACACATAATAGATTATTTTTAATTGTTTATTTATTTCGAGACAACAACATTCCTCCCCCTGCTCCATCACTTTTGCTCATCACACACCTGGTTTGTCAAGAAAGCTTGCAAGTTTCCATAAGCATTGCAATGTGGTCAGGAGGATTTAAAATCTATGATAAATAATTTTAAGACATTGTTATAAGGTAGATAATTAATGCTACATTACAAACAGGGTGCTTTGAATCCTGAATGCTTATTGACTGATAGCTGTGTATGACATTCTTTTTTAATGCTGTAATTGCTATGGTAACCAGTTTATAATCGCAAGGAATTTCAGTGGTTTCTGGATCTGTGTATTGCTAATATATCACCCCTAAGGGCTGTGTCCTGGCACTCTGCAGTTTGTTGTGACTAAGAATAGCTTTGAGCCGTGCTATTTTCGACAAATACCACAAATACCACATCTCCTTATTGTATCAACGTTTTGGGATATTGTACTGCTTCTGTGCACATTTGCACATGTAACAATCTATAAACTGGCTATTCAAATCCTAGATTGGTGATTACAGAAAATGGACAGATTCCTGGCATGAGTTGTCATGGCTAGTGTCAGAAAGATTTTGCCTTATTGCACCGAAAATCTCTATGGGGTGTCAGGTACAGTAGCCCACCTTGTAATTGGAAGGTGTTTGATTACTGAGTGGTGCCCTTGAGCAAGGCAGTTTACCTTGAGTTCAAGTTAATGAACTGTGATGCTCTGAGCGTCTGCTTAAGTCTGTGTGTCATATTGGGATCTTGCAAGCTTAGTTGTTGTTATTTGGTAATGGAGAGTGTGTTCTGGTTCCCGCGGACACTTCCTAGTTGGGCAGGCGGTGAGGTATGAAGCAGAATTACCTGGTGAGATGTTCATCAAAGAACATACATCTTGATATTGATTGCTCCCCATTTAGCCTCAAAATGATGCCTGAAACCATGAGCTTCCATTCAAACTCTACGTGGATATCAGTCTGACAGTACCGAATTGGATTACATTTGGGCTCAGGTGTAGTGGAGAGAGGGAGACCAAAGGCAGGTGAATGCTTGTAGTTTAGTTTTAATGATAGATCGATAGCTTCCCGACTTGAATAAACAGGACAATGAAAATATCTGAGAATGGCACAACTTCAGGCGACGCTATACTGTGCACTTATCTGCGGCACGGAACGGAACAGTTATCAACCTGGCAATACGCAACTCTACTCATAAATGTGTCATCTACTTACAACTCACTATACGTGGTCCATAATAAGCACAAGATCAGGAAAAGCCACTCGATAGCAAACCACACGTACAGATCATCAATGGCTCGCGCCACCCTCTGTTCTACTGAGCGTTAAATAGAGAAGAAAGGAGACCGGCTGGAAGCAATTACTAATTACACCCAAACAGTCTCTCATTCAACCCCGAAAAGGCTGTAGAACACCGGGTGGCGCACACTTAACAGTTATCCCCATAGTAGCCCATATATACCAATAACATAAATCCCCACAGTAATACTGAATACATGAACAACAAAAGAGTCCATAAATACATAATATAATAAGGAGTCCATATCTCAGTTCATGCACACATCAGCCCAGACAGGGTCAGCAACAATACCTATGTAGGCTGTGGTATTTAAACCATGCTCAGTTGGGACTAAGGGGCCGAAAGTGTGCCAAGAAAATATCGCCCACACCATTACACCACCACTTTCAGCTTGAACTGTTGATTCAAGGCAGGATGGATACAGGGGTCTATGTTGCGTAGTGGGCTAAGTCGTAGCCTTGCAGGACAAGCTACAGTACGTCATGATAGTCAGTGGTTCGAGCCTGACTATGGCTTCTCTGACTTTGAAATATTTTTTTGGGGGGAGGTTTCCCTATTTTTCTCCCCTCTCAATTTCCATTGACCCGGACTTGTTGGCAGCTCTGCAACTCCTTGGCCAGATTCAGGAGGTTCATCCAACCCTATGTCGCACAGCCGCAGATTCTTTTCACATTGATCATCCAACACAGAAGACCTTAGGTCTTTTTATGCTCACCAACTATACTTCCGTGATTGAATTTACAGGCACCCAATCTGCACACAAGGAGTCGCAGGAGAGGGATGTGGTAAGGTAGATGTTTCGGCTTATCTATCCCAAATCCGAAGCAGCACTATGCCAATTTGCGCTGCTTTTTCTGGAGGTCCGGTGAAAGTTGGAGAACCCATAGTCAGGTTCGAACCACTGACCACCATGACGTAGAGAGTCATCGCAAATTGGCATAACGCTGCATTAGATCTGGGATGGATAAATCTGATTATCTAATTTGTCATGGTGCTCTCCAGCGACTCCTTGTCTAAAATGTCTTTGTATCCTGTAGCATTAAAATGAACCTTCACTGAAACTTCTGAGCCTAGCCCAAATCCTTACAAACCCCAGAACATTATCCCTCCTCTACCAATCTTTATATTAGGCATTATGCATTCTGGTAGGTAGCGTTGTCCTGTCATCTGCCACACCCAGAGTGAACCATCAGACTGCCAGTTATTGAAGGGTAAATCATCACTCTCTAGATAACATGTTTCCAGTGCTCCAGAGTCCAGTGGCAGGGTGCTTTACACTGACTTGTGTCAAAGGTGGCATCCTATCACAGTGCCACATTTAATGTCACTGAGCTCTTCAGTATGACCCAATGTTGGTTTATGGAGATTTCATGGCCACAGTATGTGCTGGATTTTATGCACCTGGCAGCAATGGGTGTGGCTAAAACACCTGAACTCAATACAGGGTGTCCACATACTTTTGGACATGTAGTGTAGGTTTCTGAACTACGAATGTAGGAATATGCTGGCTTCAAACCATTGAAAATGGATACAGTGTACAGATAATAACCAATGGATAAAATCTAATATGCTTACTAACTACACCAGTTATTCGCTACGCGAAGGCTTACATTAGCATTCTGTAGCATTTTTGTTTCATCAGTGTTTTTAAATAAGGATTAATTAAGCTATTGCCACCTGAAAAAGCATATTCATTTTTCTTCTTTTCCTTAATTTAGCTGATTGAAATTAAACACAATTCCTCCTCAATATCATGAAAAAACAGAAGAGATGTCTACTTAAAGGAACTGTTTCCCATTCCCCCAATTCCATTATGCAGCTGTTTGATTTATCAGACATTCTTTTTGTAGCTCTCATACATTATCACAAGTAATGCTTATTTGTTTTGGACATATGTATGTAGACCCCTACCTGAACAAAACAACTAAACAACTAAAATCCTTCGTTTAGAGCAATGAATACACCCTTCGTATACTGAGTCATCCGCAGAGAGGAGATCAGTCAGAGGATGGAGGATTGATTACCGAACAAAATGTCAGGACAAGCCCAAATCTCATTACAGGATACAGTTTTGCGTGTCAAAAGGCCAGCTGGTGATTGATGTGCTTTCCGCCTGGTTTTACTGTGGCCATGCAGCACAGCCCCCTCATGACTTCACAGAGCCGCGGCAGAAAAGGGTGATCCTGCGGTGCGTGAAAAACGGAGAGAGAGATACAGAAAGAGGGAGAAATTAGGGAGAGAACAGTGTTAGGACAGTCTGTCTTTGCCCAGCTATACCCTGCCTCTACTATCAGCGGTTGAACACACACAACTATCCCAGTGTCGTTGTTTCTGCTTTCTACATCTGTAACATTGGAGGTGTGTCCGATTGATGGAGAACAATGCTAAACAGTTGAAGCAGTTCATTACGGGAGATTGAGCATGACTGGACAGGGGCGTATTGAATTTCGCCTGGATCAGCTATTCAGGCACGAGTGTGTACCAGATCAAAGGTAGCACATAATATCAGGAACAGTGTGCTACCCTTGCTTACATTTTTTTCAATCAAAATTCATTACATGAGCACTGAATTTATCTTGGGATTTAAGAAATTAGTATTTTCCCCAGATTACCTATTACGTTCATGCATTGTAAAAATAAATGTTATCATGTATCAGCTACACCTATTTCATTTCACCAAAGCCTTGATAGCAGAAGAATTGAAATTGACTTTGGGTAGCCAGATGTAACCCACAATTCATTGGTTTGAAATATTGGAAATTTATATCATGAGTAGATTGTTCACTAAATTATATTATCATTTATTGTTATTCTTTTGGATACTGACAGTCCACCATATGTCATTATCTTTATACCTGGACATTGAATGCAAACAGATTTACAAGATACAAGCCAGACCGAAATGTGCTCAAATGACATAGGTTAAGGAGTTACAGTTGGAATCAAAATTATTCAACCCCCATTGAAAATCAGGTTTATTGTCAACATTTACAGATGTTTAGCTGTTTGCAATTAACAAATCAAACAAAAGGAATTGAAATAGCTTAACACAACAAAGGCTCTAAGTGGTTTCTCCAAATTCAACTGCAAATGCAACTGATAATAACTTCTCCAGTCTCAAAATTATTCAACCACCTCATGGCATGCATCTGTAGTACTAAGTAGAGAACCCATTTACTGTTATGACCTGCTGCAAACGAGATGCATAGCCAGACACTAGCATCTGGCAGCCTTCCTGAGGATTCTTAGCCCATTCCTCAAGTGCCTTCATTTCAGTAATTTTCTTGGGGTGGCCTGCTGCAACTGCCTTCTTCAAATCCCACCAGAGATTGTCTATGTGGTCAGGTGAGTGTCATGGCCATTGTAGAATCTTCCAGGTCTTCTTCTGCAACCAAGTCTTGGTCGAATTCGAGGTTTGCTTGGGAACATTCTCCTGTTGGAAGGTCCAATGATGCCCAAGCTTCAGCTTCCTCACAGATGGCATGACGTTTTCTGGTAGGATTTCCTGATACTTTAATGAATGCTTCTTGCCTTTCACATGGTGCAAATCTTCTGTGCCAGAGAATGCAAAGCAGCCTCAGACCATCACAGAACCACCATCATGCTTGACTGTGGGCAGAGTGTTCTTTTCAGCATATGCTTCATTCTCCTTCCTCCAGACATACCATTGATCCATCGTGACGGAAAGTTCCAGTTTTGTTTCATCGCTCCTTCTTGGAGGCGACTATTCTTGTGTTTTTGTGTCAGTAGTGTTGTACGTTTTGGAGTTCTGGAATGATAGATGCCTTGTTGTGCCACAGTGCCTGTTGCCACCAAGTTTTGCTGCAGGTCTTTTACATTCACTTTAGTTGTTTCACAATAACTTGCCGTGTTTAGAAATCTGGTTGCAGCCGTTGAAAGCTTCCTTTTTCTGCCCCGTCCAGCTTGAGTAATCACCGTTCCATTAACTTTCAACTTGCAAACTATGCATCCAACAGTGTCTCTGGGAACATTCAGTGTTTCCGCTATCTTTTTGAATCCTGTTGCTTGTTTGTGAAGGTAATGATCTCTTCTCTTAACTTCTCTGACCATTCTTCAGACTTAACCATTTTTCTCACACGCAGTCCAATGTGACACTCAAAAAACCTCTAGCCAACTCAGGTATATTATGTTCCAGCTCAAGCACACCTGGTGCAACTAATGAAAGCCTTAATTGCTTGGATCAGGTGTGCTTGAGACAACACCTGATTTGCATATTTGTGCTGTTATGAGGGATTCTATTCAGGGGGTTGAATAACATTATGAGTGGATTTTTCAGTTGGATTTAAGAAAACCACCCGATACATTCGTTGTGTTGAGCTTTTGAAATTGCTTTTGTTTGATTTGTTCATAGCAAATAGCTGAAAGTCGGTACATTTTGACAATAAATCTGATTTGAAATGGGGGTTGAATAATTTTGATTGCAACGATATATTATGTTATCAAAGCAATCTCTACTTAAGACACTCCTCCAAAAAACCCGGCCATTCAACCCAAACCACATCACAACTTTAGGGTCAAAGCTTTGTAATATCACAACCAGCCAACAGAAACACTGTGCTTCTTTTCAACATGGCGCTCCCCTGCTGATAAAAAAGGTCATGAACCCTGAGACACACGCAGCCCTCAGTGCCTCAATGAAACTGGTTTCAGCATCCATAAAGGCTCTCCCAGAGCTGCTATCCAGGCAAACCACCCAGCCATTCATCAAGACAGGCAGGCAGTTGGTTGTGTCTGTGTGTGTGTGTATTTTCACATCTGTGTAGGTGTGTACAACCAGGCATTACAGAAATTGGCACACCGGTGTGTATTTCTCTGTGTGAATGTCTATTTTGTCAACAGAGGGACTTAATTATTGTGCCAGTGTGTTGGCACCTGGCTACAGCAGAAACATTACATTTACATTTTAGTCATTTAGCAGACACTCTCATCCAGTGCGACTTACAGTGAGTACAGGGACATTCTTCCTGGAGCAACTTAGGGTGAAGTGCCTTGCCCAAAGACACACCAACATTTGGCCCAGCCAGGAATCCAATCGGCAACCTTGCAACTACTAGTCCAACTGCCTAACTGCTGAGTCATCTGAACATGAAGCTTATGGTCTGGAATGGGTAGAGATGGATCCAGCTGCACTGGAAAACCACCTCAGACACCACTGCAGTATCCTGTAGCTACGTAAAGGACACTGCTCCTTTCTGAAACATCCTTATAAGGAAATATCACTGCCATCGCACACCCCACCCCCTTTAGTCCCAGAGGAAGACCTGGGTAATGGTGAAGCTGCATTATACAAATGGGTGGTCAGACCGCATACCACGTCTAGGACAAAACACATTTTTCACTCTTCTAATTGCTCAGGTGACTGGTTCATAATAGTATTAAGGGGTATGTGGTATATTTGCCATACACAACAGCAAAGGACTGTATCCAGGCACCTGTTGTGTTGTGGCTAGGGATAGCTGTTAACTGGTCCAGAGACTGCTCTAGCGGTAATGCATCAGGCTTGGTATATTTTCCTTCTTTCCACTGGAGACAGGTGTTCAATTCCCTGTTCCAACCCTTTAACCCAGGGGTGGGCATTTATGTTAGCTTGCGGGCCACATTGAGTTTTTAAAAACAAGTGATAGCCATGCATGAAAAAATTGGATATAGGAAATGTAATCCACTCACTCCTCCACTGTATTAGATGAGTGCAGATGTCTGACATAACATTTAGCACTTTAAAAAATATCTCAATTATAAAACAAATAGTTAGTGCATTTGATTAAATTTCAAAGGTATGCAAGCATTTTGGTGTCAGAGAATCTGAGCTGGCTAGAGCTAGAAAAATGTATTATTCATTTTAGTTGTAATTGAACCAGGGCAAATATAAAAAATGGAAAATGCACTTGCGTCAAAAGTCTTTTAAAATAACAACATTAAAAACATTTTATATAAGTCCGCCTGGCAGTATGTTGACATTTTGGTCTCTGAAAGGTGTTACAGTAAAGTGCTTTATAGTTTTGGATTCAGAAGACTTTTGGCTACAAGATGAATTAATAAAATCCAACATTCATGCAATTTAGAGCAAAGAAAATACAAAAACCTATTTGTATTTTTTAATAATTATTGCAGAATGCATGTAAACCTTGACGAATACCACTGTAACATCCATATTGCCATGCCCCCAAGTCTTGAGAACTAGTGTGACAATGTTAGGGTGACATCGAAATAGGTCAATAAAACACTATGTACATATTTTTCACAATTTCACCATAGGTTTTTGAAAACCCAGCCATCCTCTCTCTCCCGAAAAAATAACCTGTTTTGGTGCAGGGTGATGTCCATTCCATTGCCGAAATGTTTTTTGTCATTTTCACTTCCTGCTTCCTGTCTGTAACGTTTTTAGAAAACTTAATTAGAATAAGTGAGAGGTGCCCAACTTTGAGACTCGATATCTCCAGCTGAAATTAACCCACATGACAACCCACCCCTCATTCTTTGCGGCCAATCTCTTTCTTTCCAATACAAACTATTAGTTTAGTTAGTGGCACGTACGGTTCGGGAGATATGATGCTTTGACGCTCTGACGCATCAATCGAATTTTAAGTGCCAATCGAATTAGAAAAATTACATGCAGGCCTGATCAAAGGGCTTGGCGGGCCACGATCGCCAACGGGCCATATTTTCCCCAGGTCTGGTTTAATCTGTACCTGTCTGAATAAAATGTTAACATACCCTGACATTTTGTTGAAATGCTTCAATAAGTTGCTTATATTATATATAATCTAATATAATACAATATAAACAATATGTTTCTAGCCTACAATATTTCTCAGAGATTCTGCATTTTTTGGTTCTCAATTTTGATGTCAGGTCAGATTTTTCCAGCAGATTATCAAATTACACAGTCAGTGACATAATAAATGATGAATGCAATTAACGTTTTGACTGAGTGAACATCTTTGCGGGCTTAGCTGAGTTAAGCTACTGTACCTTTACAGTTATGGCAGATGATGTAAAATGTTATTGTTGAAGACCCACACTCAGGGTGTAAAGAAATAGTACATTTACTAAAGCTCCAGCTCAATACAGGTTAACACAGGTACAGAAATGCTTTACTGAGGCCAAAATAAAGAAAGAAGCTTTAAGTCTCACACCTATTCAGTGGCATGCAGGCCAAATTCTTTAGATGGCTCAAGACTTAGTATAAATTGTGATATCTGAGCAGTGCACAAATCCACTCACCAATAACAGTGCCAGCAATGAAGACTTACAAGAAACAATGAAGCACACACAGCATGAAAAGAACAGAGTATACATATATTGGGGTAGCAATTACTGAATTACTGATAATATGGGGATAATGTACAGCTGTGTGCGCATAGAGATGTATAGAGGGAGTCCTGGATGAGAATTTGGGATATAATGTCCATAATGTCCAGAGGGAGGCGCCTGAGGCCATGGACCAGACACTCTGGTTGAGGGGATTGTGACAGAACCCCCACCAAGGCATGCCTCCAAAAGTGACCAGCATGCCAAAAGGGAGGAGGGGCAGGAGGAACCGGAGGCACCACCGGCACTGGCAATGGGACTGGGGCAGCAGACAGCACCAGAGCAGGGGGCGGAGCAGCAGGCACCCGTGCCGGGGTTGGCTTAGCTGACACAGGCATAGGGGGTAGAGTAGCAGGCACTGGAGTTGTAGGTGGCACAGCAGGCACCCGGGATGCAGGCGGAGCAGCATGCACCGGGCGGAGCCCAGCAGGCACTGGGGTTGGAGGCAAAACAGCAGGCACCGGGGAGAAGGCGGAGTAGCATGCCGCAGTGTAGGGGCGGAGCAGCAGGCACTGGGGAAGGAGACAGAGCAGCTAGTCCCAACTGAGGAGTTGGGGGCGGAGCCACAGCCTCAGCTATAGCAGGCGGGTAGCTGGTCCTGGCTGAGAAGTCGGAGGTGGAGAAGTATTCAACCGCTGGTCTGGCTCAGGTGTAGGAGACATGGCCTCTGGTTAAGACATGGGAGGTGTAGCCTTGTGCAGTGGCTGTGGAGGTGTGGCCTCGGGCAATGGCTGTAGAGGTGTGGCCTCAGGCACTGGCTTTGGAGGTGTGGCCTCGGGCACTGGCTTTGGCGGTGTGACCTCAGACACTGGCGTAGGCCACTCCCCTAGCTTTGATGACATTGTAGATCACTCTGCCAGCTGTGACATCATAGAAGCTTCCCCAGTTGAGGCGTCGTAAACCAGTTAATCTGGAGGGAAAACATAGTTCTGAAATTACATTTGAACAATGTGATGTGGCAGATATAATAATAACAGTTTAGGTTATGGAATAGCACTACATTTGGTAAATTTGCTCAGCATTCAGCATTTAAATTGCAATCTCTTTGTGTTTTAGGTGGTGGATAACCCCTTTAATAATTGCCTTTTCATTATATTTGTCAAAAATGGCTGGTTATTTGGCATTTCAATTACTTAACATTTATAAACAAGCATTATAACTTGGAACTCTACTGCCTTTTTGGATGGTTGAAATAACACTTTTTACTATTCTCAAACGTCAAAACTGTCAAGTCTCTGGGTGTTTATATTGTTTGTTGGTATTTAAATACAGTCATTTGATTAAGCATTCATAGTTGGTCAGCAATTATGTGTTTATTGGTTTGTGGTGCATTGGAACAGAAACCTGAAAATGATTAATATACTGTAGCATAAAATCTGATTGTCCCCCCACTGATCATTGTCTGCAGCTGGCTCTCTTTGTAGAGTAATGAGACAGGCAGTAGTGTGAGCTCCTCTGTGTGGCCCATCTCTCTGATTATCATAAACTGTGACATGATACCATGCACACGTAGGAAATTTGAACCTTTACAAAAGTGTTGTTGTTGTAGGTATTGTTTTTTGTGTCAGTAACCATTAATAGTAAGGGTGCGTACTTTTTTGATGTAGAAAATATTTTGGGTGTTTAGGAACGTGCATTTTTCTATTCATGACACCGCATTTGTTAATCTCCAGATTTTAATTTGTACATTTAATATGTACATTAAAGAGGCAATTCTTTTGTGGCTGATGTGTAATATGCATAATATACAGTATGAATAGAATCCAGGTATATTAATTGTTTTTGAACAATGCAAATGATTCAGTTTATTTGAGTTAGTTTTGACATTATAGTCTTTAAGTCATTATATATGTGCCTTTTTGATAAAGAAACACATTCTGTAATATGCAAAATTGAAAATGTTGCCGTTAATGTTCTAATGACTGTTTTCCATCCTTCCTTTCCAACATTCTTAGTAATGTGATTTGTAGCTGATTCCAGATCTGCACCACTCCAGACCCCTGTGTTTTTCTTAGAGGGTAGTGTCTAAGTTTAAGCCGGCAACAGACCAAATGCATCAAGCAAATGCGTTACGCCGGAAGTCCATTCATTCCAATGGGGTGCAGTCCGTATGGACCCGAATGGATGGATTCCACTCATTTGGAATGAATGGACCTGTAGAGCAACACAAATGCTTGACGCGGTTGGTTCGTTCCTGGCTGGAGTCATTGCTCAGTCCGAGCTGCATGTGCAAACACCCATTTATTTTATACACCACTTCCTAGACATGGTTGACAGTCACATCGAGTCAGATGACTCGATTACTAACTGTGCCAAATGTCTTTGTGTTATTGAGCAAGGCACTTTACCCTAAATTGCTCCAGGAGGATGTCCCTGTATTCACTATAAGTCGCTCTTGATAAGAGCATCCACTAAATGACTAAAATGTAAAGAACGTCATCAACCAAAAACCCCTGACCAAAGTGCATGCTATCATAGCTGCGTGCTGGGGCAGTTGTGTGCATGTGTGTATACAGTACATGTGCATGATATTAATGAAAGTATGTGAGTGGGTCCAGCCATGCGGCACCACCAGGAGGAAATCATTTGTCCCCAGGCTCCTCCCACAACAGGCTCCTTATTCACACGAGCACACAATGTGCTGAGTGATTAAAACACATCGAGAGGGTTTATTAACCTCTGTCACTGTGCTGTGCACTAAATGTGGACATCGGGCTCTGGGTGAGATATTAAGTATAAAGTGTCGGTGTGTTCACATTTGACTATCCTGATTGGACAGAAAATCCCCAGAATGATAAGAAAACAAGGAGAATATAACCTTGTGGGGACATTAAGGCTTTTTTGGTAAGGGGTTAGGTTTAAGGATAATGTAGGGTTTTGAGTTACAGTTAAGTTTGGTTTAGGGGTTAGGACAAAAACGTTTCTTTAATGAGAACTGTTGTCAATGTATCCCACATATGGGTATATAATTTCTATGTGCTGAATGCCATTTATACTGTAGAGAGAGAGAGAGAGAGAGAGAGAGAGAGAGAGAGAGAG
>JACXGM010006927.1:0-12004 GCA_016801145.1 Umbra pygmaea | reverse complement strand
ACCTACAGTGTGTTGTATTCATGCAAAAGTGAAAGGTCACTCTGGAAAAGATTTTTAGACTGTACCAGGCGCTTGCACCAATTTCCTCCTAATAGGTGCTGAAGCTCTGTCTCTTTGTGGAACACAATTCTGTTGTCCTGGGTTGACCCTACTGAATCGCCAGACACTGGGTTAGGGAAGCTAAATCCATGTAATTGAGTTTGGGGAACTAGTTAAATTGGGATGAAAGACACTGTCTGCATCTCAAGTGGCAACCTACAGTACTGCCTAAATAGTGCACTACTCATGAACACTTTGTAAAGAACATAGCCTTATTTGTTACAGAATCTCTGGGAACGATATCTAGATGAGTCAGATGAAGTGAAGATAATTGAGTACCGGTATTTGTGTGGTGCCTTGGAAGTGGATTACTGTTGTTCCTTTCAGCGTAGTGGTTTACTTTTAGTTACCTGCTTTATTGGACTGGAGTGAAGGAGAAAGGCACATAGTGTTGTATCACATGTCTCCTAGTACAGAGTTTTAACCATAGAAATAGAATGGATAGAAAGGCCATTCAAATCAATGTAGAAGAATGGTCAGAGCGGCAGACATTTTTATGTCTACCATTCCATTGCAAAGATCTAGCGGCCTACTTCCGCATTAAACCGATTTGCGTGTTGTCACCGTGACAACTAATAACAATCGCCATTTTGTTGTGTACTAATCGAATGACCACACCGAGCAGTTCAATTGCCTTTCTATCCATTCTATTTCTATGGTTTTCACCTTCTTAAAGTGACCTCAAACATTATGAGCCCCTGGATGTGCATATCGTTGGAGAAATAGGAGTGTTACTGAGGGTGGACAGGGCAGACTGATGCTTGAAAAAGATGGATTCTGCAACTATATTCGACCTATATTATATTGGGTGAAAAACAAATCAGCTTACTAGAGAGTTTTCATAGACACAAACCATAGATACACACAAATATGCAGTCACACACACAAAGGCATAGTATATACACACGTATATACAGGTATACAAAGTTACTCCAGTTGACCGCTGCAATGCAGCAAATCTCCAGAGGCGGTTAAGGTTGGTCTAGACCGCATCTTCAATGCTCCTGTTAGCATGACAGATGCATCCTGATGTCTTATCTCAGTCCTGGGACCAGAGGTTACCAACCAGCCCATACATCATCCTGTCAACAGTCAACACACAGGCCTCAACTCACATCCACCATGTAGGCTACTGAACTCTACACTGTCTGCTGAATGTACACTACTACATTGCTATACTACTAGACTAACCTACATTACACTACACTAAACTAGATTGCACTAATCTACTACACTAAACTACTACACTAAACTAAACTACATACCACTATACTACTACACTAAATTACATTACACTAAACTATACTCAACTAAACTACTGTACATTACAATACAGTACTACATTACTACAATTATTGCCTACGGCACTACTACATTACACACTACATTAATACACTAAACTACGTTACACTAAACTACTACATTTCCACACTACACTGTCTTCTGCATGTACAATACATAATCAAGCTGACACTGTTTTCGTTTTTTTTCCCACTATAGACGCTGTGATTTAAAATAACTCATTAAGAATAGGAAGTAGTTTCAGATGCCCCATGCTTCACAGGCTTTAGTGTGAGAGTTGGAGAAACACTGTGGTGTTTGTGGCAGGGCAACAGGGTGTTGCTGGTGAGCCTTAAACTTCTGACAGGTCCTGAAGAGCCTCTGAGCCATGGTGTGTCAGGGTGTCACACAGTGTCACATCAGGGCAGGCAGCCAATGACACCATATGACATGACCTGGAGCCACGAGCCTGGAAGAGCACAACAGAATACATTCAGCTGGATGGGATCCAACACACAGGCTAAGCACATATGGTTTAGGACAGCCTACACAGTCTACATGGTACAGACCAGAACTCATGGTTCATATCAACCTATATATAGACCCATACAGACCCACAAAGACCCATACAGACCCAAATAGACCCATATAGACACACATAGACCACTTAGACCCACATAGACCACTTGACCAATTGCTTGCAAGGCCATATCTCTGAATCTTGTCAGGCCTTGGCCAGGATTAAGAGGCTACAGATTAGATAATGAAGGTAAATAAACTGGATTTGTTTCTTTTTTCCACAGACAAAATGAGCTGCGACCAGACAGTGTGAATGTTGATCTCTCCGGTGAAGGACACTATTCCAGACATATCAAGGTCCTCTGTGGTGACCACAGCATCTTAACGAACATCACTGAAACTACCTCAGGACCTTGGTTTCGTGCCTCATTGTGCTGCTGTAGCCTGTATCCAGATACATCAGAAGAAAGGACGCAAATAGGCTACCACAATTTACATTCTAAATCTTGGTTATCCTTGTGTGCAGTTCTTTTCTCAGCTCTTTTGCAGATATCTTTCCAATGTGCATTGTCACCGAATTGAGCAACTTTGTAAAGGACAAATAAAGACACAGATAGTTAACCCAGCTGAATCAGTGAGATGGATGAGTCGTACAATAATAAAACGTCGCTGGTGAAGGGCGCCAAGGACATTGCAAAGGAAGCCAAGCGACATGCCGCCAAGAAAGTGAGCAAGGTTATAAACCGCGCTACGGATGAGTACTCATCCCAGCGGAACTACAGCCAGTTCCAGAATGAGGATGAGGACGATGAAGACGAACGCTATGTCTACACGCAGCCTGAAGGGAATGGTCAATTTCCCGGTGGACACAACGACGAGGATGGGGAAGACTATGCCAGCGACGCTACGGAAGGTCACGATGACGAAGATGAGATCTACGAAGGGGAGTACCAGGGGGTGCCCTCTCATTCTGACAGAAAGCCAAGGGACGGGCAGGTTTCCCTTGGTCAGCCTGTCTCAGACAGCCTGAAGGACCATAAAGAGCTGGAGCAGGAGAGGCTGGCGGATGTGGAGGAGCTGGCCCAGCAGTATGAGCTGATCATGCAGGAGTGTGGCCACGGAAGGTTCCAGTGGCAGCTGTTCTTCGTTCTGGGCATGGCTCTGATGTCGGACGGGGTGGAAGTGTTCGTGGTTGGATTCGTCCTACCCAGTGCTGAGACAGACATGTGTGTCCCCAACTCTGGTGCTGGGTGGCTGGGTAAGGACTTTTGGGGAATTTCAACAATTACCTAGGTTACCTTAAAAGTTATACATATACATATATTTAGGATATACGGTAATTGAGTTTGGGGTTAGAATTTTCTGGAAGATGTTTCCATCTAGAATTTGGGAGGATGATCAAGTGCTTGGGAAAGTAGCATTTGAAGAGGAAAAAAGTTTGGAAATTTGAGTGTCTGTGTAAGAGAGAGAATATCTGTAGTTCTTGGGACACTGAAATAGCCCTGCTCTGCAGTGTCGGTCTGATGTTTCTGCCTCATCATGGCTCTGTATGAAGGTCATTCACACTGTTAGCGAAGAAAAACCTCCTAATTGACTGTCTGGTTAAGAAGAGAGAGAAATATAGATGGTCAGGTGGAGAGAGAGACAGGAAGAGGAGAGAGGGATAGGGAGAGAGAGGTAGGGTAGGTCTCTAATAGATATAGAGAAGGGAATATGGGAATAATTTGAGCTAAAGTAGCTTGACTGTTGGATCAGACCACACGGGCCAGGCTTCGCTCCCCAAGAATGTTGTATATGGGGCTGCTGTTTTGGCGGCAAAAGGGGGACCTACACAATATTAGGTATGGCTGATCGGTGTATAAAAAAAAACAGCGAGTCAACACAAAACAGTAAGTTTGACCTGTTTTTCTTAATTCTATGAATATCCATTCCCAACCCCCCACACCAAGCGCCTCCATTTTATTGCCCCGTGTGGTGATAGTGAGATGTGACGGTGAGCTAGATTGTTCTCTTGGGCACGATGACTCTCTGCAGGATAAGCAGGGGTGACTGGTTCAGGTACACTCGCTGGTCCAAGGAAAACAGAGGAGGAGGAGGAGAACGACTATGGTTGAGTCTGCCTTCCTCCTTTCCACCTCCTAACTTCCATTACTCCCCCTCTTGTCGCCCTTGTTGAAGGTTTTGACTCAGGGTCAGCCGAGAGACACAGCAGGGACCTGGACATTGTGATTGTTCCAGGGTGTGTTTGCGTTGAACAACACATGGCCAGTAGAGTTAATCAATACAACGGGGTGATAAAGCCACTGAGCTGCAGCCTAAGGTCAGATAATTAAAACATCCAAGGACAGGCCACCATAACTCTGTGTCTTTGTGTCTCTGTGTTTAAATCAATCACATTTGTTTTCCTTTTTACATCAGCAGTTGTCACAACGTGCTTTGACAGATGCCCAGCCTAAAACCCCAAAGAGCAAACAACAATGCAAAATTGAAGCACAGTGGCAAGGAAAAACTCCCCAGTAATTTGCTTCCCAGGAAGAAACCTAGAGAGGATCCAGACTCAGTGGGGTGGGCATTCCTCTTCTGGCTGTGCCGGCTGTAAAGTTTAAGAGTGCGTGTCCACGGCCAAGTTGTTTATCAGTACACCTTAAGGTCCTGTGAGTATTCCTGGAGCATGATCCGCTGGTTCAGACGGTCATGTGGGCTGTGTCAAGTCTAGACAGATCCAGATCAGCTGCACAGCCAGGTATACAAGAGTAAGGACAGCCAGGTGGGCTGTGGGCGGTAACAGTTGCTTTGGACAAGGTTGTCAAGGACAGCCAGGTCATCCTAGGTCATCATTCTAGGATTCAACAGGACACCATAGGAATTAGATGGGTCATTTCTTAAACCAGCAAAAATGAATCTAGTAACCTAGGCCCCATCCCATTGGGTTGTGGAAGCATACTAGCTGCCAGCCCTAAGGCACGTTTTATTTAAAAAACACAATTTAAGTATAATCTAAAAGGCAAGAATAACAGGGACACACAGAGACTATGTGTCTCTGTGTGTCTCTGTGTGTCTTTATGTGTCTTTGTGTGTCTTTGTATGTCTCTGTGCCTCTGTGTGTCTCTATGTGTTTGTGTCTCTGTGTGTCTCTGTTTGTCTCTGTGTGTCTCTGTGTGTTTCTCTGTGTCTCTCTGTGTCTTCATTTCGTGTTCATTTCTGTTATAGATTATTGTTCAGTCTGTATCTACTGAAGCAAAATGAGGCATATACTGTAGCTCCCGTATGATTGTGTGACCTGTTTGGCAAATGTTACTAGCTATGGTGACTAGCTAACTAGGCCATGGGCTTACACTACATTTGACATCACTGGAAGCAACAGGGGGCGGGCACTATATTTTACATTTTAATAAATCAGAGCAATTTACAGTAAGTACAGGGACATTTCCTAAAAGCAACTTAGGGTAAAGTGCCTTGCCCATGGACACAACAACATTTTTGGCACAGTCGGGAATCAAATCGGCAACCATCCAACTCTAAGTCTGACTCCTTAACCACTGAGACATCTGCGCCACAGATGTTACTCTCGGTTGTTCTCTGCCTTTAACTTCAATAACCTAACATTTATGCCTTGTGAAGACCTGTCTGGGGACAAACTTTTTACTTTAATAAATTGTATCTTTATATTTCATATACACATCTTCAGGTCAGGTGTGTGTCTTTGTGGTATGCCGTAGTTTTTATAATTATAACAGTCATGACAAATATATTTAGACTTCTTATGAAATGTGTTTTTTAAATACCCACAAAACCTAGCACGTGATTACAAATAATGACTGATAACTGGGAATGTACGTACCTCAAAGACATGTTTATGAGTGCCATAGTTCTGCTTTACAGTACTATGAAATCTGCTAATATATTCATTCAGCAACAGACAGAGAGAGTTGGACAATATGTTAACATCAGGCAATGTTTCATATGTGTAGACAAATGTAATTGTTTGTTATGACATTTGTCATATATTTTTTTAATAATTTATGTGAGCCGTTATGACATGGTAAGATATTAGATAATAGTTCTGTACTCCTACACACCAGTCTAATCTGTCATGGAAAAGCTGCTCTTTCAAACAGACCTGTCAATCAAATATTAACCTCAGGGGATTCCCAGAATCTGGAGGGATTCCCAGCGATTTCCAGAATTTACCAATTCTCCAGATACAGAATTAGTCATCTGTTTTTCTGCTCTCTCCCTTCCTCTGCTCTTTCCCTGCCTCTCATCCTGTCATTGGTTCTGACAATTCAGCCGGGAAGTGTGTAGTGCGGAGGGGGGTTAAGGCTTACATATAAAAGTTAATTACCATAGAGACATCCCACCAGGCCTGTCCCGTTCTGTGCGTGTCTCGTCTGGCGGAGATACCAGCAGAAACATTCAGTTAGTTAAGTAATCCCTGTGGGCTTGAAGGAGAGCTGCGCACAGTGTTGATTCGTTAAGAAAAGATAGTCTACAGAAGTGTCTCTAGATTCATTTTAATTAAATATGACTAAATGCAGTTTATCTTAAAACGCTTTCCTTAAAACGTTTATCTGAGCTAGCCGTACAGTATGTAAATGTCGTTACTACGCTGCAGGTGTGAGGGTAAAGGCAGTGTAAAGCTTTAATTTAAACAAATAATAATTGTTAAGTAATTGTTAAGTAATTTGTCTGTAGGTAATGTTTATATGATAGGGCTGCCAGTGTAGATAGTATTCTGTAGGTAATGTTTATATGATAGGGCTGCCAGTGTAGATAGTATTCTGTAGGTAATGTTTATATGATAGGGCTGCCAGTGTAGATAGTATTCTGTAGGTAATGTTTATAAGATAGGGCTGCCAGTGTAGATCGTGTTCTGTCCGTAGTCTCTGCTAAACCTCATGAGAGTTTCAGGTATTGAAATCGTAATTATCAATCCAAAGTAAACATAATGTGAGGTCCGCCCTGTTTTGAATGAACCAATCAAATAATTTCTGCCTCCAAGGCAGATCTGCCTGGAAAACACTTTTCAATAACTAAATCTCTTGTGAGCTCCTGGCTCTTATAATAAATACGTGTCTCCCATGGTCCCATTTGTGTGACTTGATAAGGCCCTCTACCTTCAGCATATCTTACTCATCCTCATCATCCCCACCAGACCAAGGGAGAACAAGAGAGGGGAAACGAAGAAGGGCAAGCAGCTGGGCTTCCCATCAGTGATGAAGTAAACGATCGCTTCTCCCCACAAACACACATTAGCATTTTTATTAGCATATCTTGACTGGCTGAGTGAAGTGGATTATTTACCACCCCCCACAACCACTTCTCCACTTCTCACTCCTCAGTGTCCCTTGAGACTGGAAGAAAGATCACACTCAAATAAGGGATTTCTCTAACTCAGCTTCAGTGTCTAGGTCATTGATATGCTATGAAACACATATAATGAGGCCACACACACATTAGAAATCATTAAAGATATAGTAAAACTAAAAATTCCATATACCCTAACCTCTAACCCTATGTTAGCCTTAACCAAAAAGGTAACTCCTAAGACTAACCCTAAACCCAACGTCTTTCCCCATAGAATAAACCTAATAAATTTATTTTGCATTAACCCCTAAGTTGGAAATAGTGATTCCCACATTCAAAATGTCCTTTTTATGACTGTTTGCTAGAATTTCTATTTAGAAAAATGACCTGGGAGCAATTGGGGTTGACTGCCTTGCTGAAGGATGAGACATTTTCATTTAGCCATTTCAGAGATTTGAAGATCTTCTAACCACTAGGAAACCTTTTGTTTGAAACACTACCCTATCAAATGCTGCTGTTGGTTGATGTCAATGATAATAAGCATAATGGCATGAGTAAACTGGCAAGCCCATTATATGCATTGTGTTTCTATGGCTATGGCTTCGTGGCTGCCTGTGTGTTCTCTAATAGGACTGTCTGACTATCTATGGTAATAGGACTATCTGTAGGTCCCCAGGCACCATAGAGATACAGTACAGTACTGCTGATTGGGGATGTAATGGTTTCAAGGTTTTACATTTTACCGCAGTTTTAAAACAGACAGTTTTCATACCATTGACATTTCTGCGGATATAGTAGAGACACAGTACTGCTGATAGAGTAGAGATATAGTACTGCTGATACTGTAGAGATATAGTACTGCTGATACAGTAGAGATATAGTACTGCTGATACAGTAGAGATATACTACTGCTTCTCTGAGTGCTTAGATCATGTCAAGTACTGCACAATCAAACTTGAGAATCTAACACTGTATCAATCAATGTATTCTTACCCACACACTTCTTCTCTCACCCTCCCTGCTCTCAAACTTTCTTTATCCCTCTCTCTTTTTATCTCCCTTCCTCCTGCTACCTTTTCTTATTCCTCTTTCATTTTCTTTCTGTCACTCCACCACGCTCTGTCTCTCTTTCTCAACCTCTCTCTCTCTCTCTGCAGGCAGCATAGTGTACCTGGGGATGATGGTGGGGGCTTTTTTCTGGGGGGGTCTGTCGGACAAGGTGGGCCGGAAACAGTGCTTGCTCATCGCCATGTCTGTCAACGGCTTCTTCTCTTTCCTCTCCTCCTTCGTCCAGGGGTACAGCATGTTCCTATTCTGCCGCATGCTTTCTGGCTTTGGGTAAGTGGTGTTGGTTCTGCTCTCTCCATTCTCTTTAATTCTATTCTACTGTACTCTACTGTACACCTATACTAGTAATAACTAAACTGCTCAGAAAATAATGAAGAACAAGCAATCATCACAGTATAACACAGTCAATTAAACTTCATGGATATCAATTTGTCCAGTTAGGAAGCATAACCTATTGTGACTCAATGTCACCTGTTCTGGTCCAAATGAAACAGGTGCACTCTAGAGGGAACAGCAAGACGACCCCCAAAAAGGGAATGATTTTGCAGGTGGTGCCAACAAACGTTGGCTGATTAATTCTTCTTCAGTTTTGTTAGTGTTCTTGTCACTAATGGTAGCATGAGGCGGTACCTGCAGCCCATTCAGGTTACACAGGAAGTCCAGCTCCTCCAGGATGGCTCATCCATACGTGTCACTGCAAGAAGGTTCGCTGTGTCTCCAATACAATCTCAGGAACATGGAAGAGATGCCAGGAGACTAGCAGTTACACGAGGAGACAAGGACAGGGCTATAGAAGAGCATCAACACAACAGCACGACCGGTATCTGCTCCTTTGTGTGAGGAGGAACAGGAGGAGCACTGCCAGAACTCTACATAATGAACTCCAGCGGGCTACTGGTGTAAATGTTTCTGACTAAACTGTCAAAAACAAACTCCATGAAGGTGGCATGAAGGCCCACCGTCCTGTAATGGGACCTGTGCTCACAGCCCAGCACTGTGCAGCTCGATTGGCATTTGCCAGAGAACGCCAGAATTGGCAGGTTCGCCATTGGCACCCCGTTGTCTTCACAGATGAGAGCAGGTTCACACTGAGCACATGTGACAGACGTGAAAGAGTCTGGAGACACTGTGGTGAACGCTAAGCTGCCTGCAACGTCATCCAGCATGACTGGTTCGGCGGTGGGTCAGTGATTGTCCATTCACAAATTAAATAAATGTTCAGTAAAGATTTTGATCTTTAATATGTTTAGGTCATCGATACCCAATATGTGATTTAAGTGTTCCCTGAATTTTTTTGAGCAGTGTATAATAGTACTACTAGACATTCTTCATGGGCAGACACCGTTCAGGCCACTGATGGACTTCAAACTTTAGCAGTAGGCTTATAGTTGTGTTGAAAAGTTTGTATACCTGTCATGGGTCTAATGCAGGGGGTAGTGCATACAACTGACCTTTGTGTGTGTTATGTTGGGTTTGACTTTGATGTTTACTGTATTAAAAGGAATGCTTTGTCATATGTATGTACTATTTGGGTTTGGCACACCCTCTTCTGGACACTTCTTCTGGAGGTATGTAGCCGGCACTTGGTTACGCTTTACGTTTGACCTGGGTTCTGGGTAAATACCCACACTATTCAGTAATGAGTAATCTAGGTGGCAATATAAACACAGTGTTCCGGAGGGTTGGTGCGCATCATTGCAGGGTCGTACCTCTGATTATGTTTGATGTTTTTCATGTACAGTAAGGATCCCATACGATAGTGTGGAGTAGAGATAATAGACATACTACTGTATATATTACTATGAAGAGTGCCTTCACCACTATATGTTTCTTATATTGTACATGGTAAGGTTGAGCCAGGCGTATATTAGCTACTCGCGTCTAAGCCGCGTTTGTGATTAGTAAAGCTATATATATATCCGTTGTGCAGCTCCTATATCATGTTCCTCAGCTGTTTCTGATATACTATGCTTATGGTCCTTATTGTCAAGTGTTCCAAAGTAAACAAGACACAACTACCATCTCTCAAAACCATCATTGTGACAATACCCCTGTGGAATTGGTAATAGATGTACCATTTTTAAAGAAAACATGAGTGAGCAGGCAAAACAATGTTTTTTTTATTTCTCATGGCAGCCATATTTAACTGTAGGTCATAACAGTGACTGCTTAAAATCTAACCACGTCTGACGTTACTGTACTGATGTTTATATATATTTTTCTTTTCAAATTTCTTGCCAGCTATAACTGATAAGCACTGTAAAGCATAGGCAGAACCCCCTTTTAAAAATGGGACTGTATGTTTATGGCGTATATGGATTATAGAAAGCTAATATTTTTTTTCATAATCACAATATGAACGAAAATGTCAGTTTAACTACTAGGCTACATTAATAACTTCTTAGCAAGTTATTTTTAGGTTTAACAAAGCCTGACTTCATTGATAATTTGTTTGGGTCTGCTGCAGCACTCAAAAGAGCAGGTGACGTACAGTAAGCTTTCAATTTAACATGGCTTGAAAATCTTGCTAACTAACGTTGAAAAACATTCAAATTAACTGCTTTCCATCCATAATCTTAGATTGGTTTGTACATTACACTTAAGTTTAGGGTGTAAAATAAAAATCTAAATTTTGAAAGGAAAACATTTTACAGTCGTATGCAAAGGTTTAGACACCCCTGACAATTTCCATGATTTTCATTCAGAAATAATTGGGTGTTAAGATCAGCAATTTAATTTTGATCTATCAAATAACTGAAGGACACAGTAATATTTCAGTTGAGAAATTAGGTTTATTGGATGAACAGACAATGTGCAATAAGCATCAAAATGAAATTAGACAGGTGCACAAGATGTCACACATGTTTTTGTCATGAAAATAACTAATGAATCGGTAAATGATATAGAGATTATATTCAGAGAGTTTTTCAGGGTATATGACCTTAACTCTTATTGTTGCTAATGCACTCTGTGCATGATTGCCTGGTGATTGTTTCACCTGATTGTTATTCGGATCCTGACTCTGGAGTACGTTTGCTTTAATAAAAGGCCTAGTTTGGCCTTAGGGGATTCATAAATCACAGGACTGATTCTAAAATGTGTGTGTGAGGTGTCAGAATGTGCGCTTGTGCGCTTGTGCAGTTTTTCCTATCCTGGTTTCCTAAACATCCCTGCAAGGATTTTAAACCAGGACATTCTGACCTTGTGGGGACATTTCTCTATTCCCAATGAGTGAAAAAATCTATTTTGAGCTTTGCAGTTAGGGTTATGAGAAAGGGTTCATGGTGTAGGGTTAGGAAGAAGGGTTTATGGTGTAGGGTTAGGAAGAAGGGTTTATGGTGTAGGGTTAGGAAGAAGGGTTTATGGTTAGGGTTATGAGAAACGGTTTATGGTGTAGGGTTAGGAAGAAGGGTTTATGGTTAGGGTTATGAGAAAGGGTTCATGGTGTAGAGTTAGGAAGAAGGGTTTATGGTGTAGGGTTAGGAAGAAGGGTTTATGGTTAGGGTTATGAGAAAGGGTTTATGGTGTAGGGCAGGGATGTCAAACCGGTTCCACGGAGGGCCGAGTGTATGCTGGTTTTTGGTCTTTCCTTTCAATTAGAGCCCAATTAAGAACTTGACTGCCAGGTGAGGGGAGATCTTAACCAATTAGTAACCTATTCAATCAGTCAGGTACAAGGTAAGAGCAAAAACCTGCATACACTCGGCCCTCCGTGGAACCGGTTTGACAC
>JACXGM010006926.1:0-31735 GCA_016801145.1 Umbra pygmaea | reverse complement strand
CAGTGAGGGGTGACAGCAAATAGACATTGCGGGTCCTATCCTGTCACTCATTGTCTGTCTCAATCAACAGAAATAAAATAACTGAGAGCTAGTATGTATGGGTACCATGCTAGAAAGTGAAATGGCTACTTAATATGGGTAACTGTGCCAGTGTTTCCGGTGCATTCTTTTTGCCATGGCAAAATTATCGCCGCCACATCAAGAAAAAAACTGTAAACAGAAATCCAAGCATTAACTTTAATGCATTATTTTGCATAATCTGTTTTGGTATGACTTTGGCGTGCATGAATGCATGACCGAAACAAAAAAATATTGGCCTCCTATTCGGACCCAGCCTATTAATCCAGCTGTGGCTATCATGTCAAAGTGATGTCGTACTTACTCTGGACTAAGCTAGTTATCTAATTCATCTTGTATGAATGACTCTACCAGACAGGAGAAAGTTCAAATGTGTGCAAAGGATGTCGTGTATATTATGATAGTTAAGCAACATATAATGTGAGGTGCCATATTCAAATGTCAATTTCCATTGAGTTGATAATGATAGGGCAAATGTGCTTTGCTGTTAATACTGTAGGTCATGTCCCTTTCATATTCCCCATTTGACAAAGCCAGAAGTGGACTGGCCACCTCAGCTTGGACCCTCTCTAGGTTGCCTTCTAGGTTCCAACTACTACCAAAGAGTTTTTTCTAGCCACTGTGATTCAATTGTCATTGTTGCTTGCTCTTTGGGGGTTTAGGCTGGATGTCTGTAAAAGCACGATGTGACAACTGGCTTTCTAAAATGAATTTCACTGATTGATCGAGGTGCTTTACCCACATTTGGTTCCCCACTGGGGCAGTCAAAAACCTTTGTGCGGCAGTTGTATTACCATGTTGCAGGTACTGTAATAGCTAACCTATCCAACCTTTTTCAATGTAATAATTATTTTGAATTGAAAAACAGACTAGTACGACTTCAACTGGCCTAATGATAAAATATACTCTTGCTGGAGCAAAGCTGCTGTCTATATTGTAGGTAGTACTGTATGTGAGGGAAGTTATTTGTAGCCAATAACTGGGTGACTGCTAAAGCGCTTTCCATTAGTGTGCTTTTCCCTGAAGCTACACTATGTCATATACCCCTAGTTTTTTTTTTGTAATGTAAGGGGATACTATAGAATGTTAGATTGGAATATTACTGATAAAAAGGTTATATGAAGCAATGCTATAGGAGTATTGTGGGGCTAATAGGATTTTCTATAGGAACGAGTCCTGTCTTACAGGGTTTATATCAGCCCTAAATCACATGAAATACGTTCTGAGGGAACTATTTTGTGAAACCAAAATATGTAAAATATGAACGTATGAAAGGGTCAATTACGTTTGTAGGGAACTAAATTCAACACTCGATCAACGTTAAATATGAACATATGAAGAGCGTGGCGTAGCATGTAAAATAGCATAGTTTTTGCTAGGGTGGAGGTCGAGGATGGTGGACGGGCGTATAAATCCGCGACTTGCATGCCAGTGTTCGCGAGTTCAAATCCAGACCGGCACTTTGTGTGTGTTTTGTTCTACATTGCTTGCGTCATGCAGACAGGCAATTATCGGTTTTTGTAATGTTAACCCTAACCTTAATTCTAACCTTAACCTCAGTAACGTCATATCTAACCTTAACCGTTAGTAACCTCATACCTAACCTTAACCGTTAGTATCCTCCTACCTAACCTTAACTGTGAATGTTGCAATGTAATTTCGAACGCTATGGAATGTATGGAATGTTCTCGCAGAAATCCGCTAAACGAAATGTACCAGAGCAACATAACTGAAGTACAAATATAGCCTAAAAATGAAACGTGCAGTCAAACGTTAAAAAAACTAAATATGTTGACATCAGGTTTTCAAAATAGTTTATTGAGAACGTAATTTGGGAGAAATTCTGAGATGTACTGTTGGTTTATATAGGACATAAGTCATGATAGAAAATCCTAATGGATTTTGAGTACCAAGTTCATATCTACATGTTGTAATGTCAAAAGTGAATGATTGTAAACACTACAGTATTAAGTCTCAATAATTTGATGGGGTTATTAAGACTTATTCAAGAAATAGCATAGGTTGTTTTACAAGTGTTGTGTGTTAATTTGGGTGTTTCAGTGTCAATCTACAATCTAGCACATGATAAGCAAATATTCAAATTTTACAAAGTATACTGTATTTGTAGTTCTTTATTCATTTACATTTATATTATTAATGTACATTAGCGGTCACCCCGCCCCCATCCCAGCCCAGGTGAAATGTCCCACCATATCAAGATACACTAACATTTACCCCTAAGATATTGCCCGTCAGTCATTCACACCGTAGATCTGAACGGCTCAGATGAATTAAACTAATGCTGGTGGAAACTAGCCCTCACCCAGTAGGCAACACGCAAGCGGGCCACCGGCGGCACGCCTGCTTTTTGCCACCGCGGCCGCTGAGCTTTTTTGCAAAGCGGCTGACCAGCGGCGCGCCGGCGGCAAGCCGCCTTTTTGCCGCGGTCGCCCCACCGGTGGGCCGCTTTTAATAAACAATACCCTGATCAGCGGCGCACCCGCTAGCCCTAGAAACTAGCCCTAGGCTTAGTGGAAATATGGACTGTATTTCTATTTAAGTGCTTGAAAGAGGGTTGATTTGTCATAGTGAAGCATTTGTTCTCATTTCTGAGCCACAAGGGCTACAGTTAGTTGCTCTAGGCAGTGAGTGAGAGCAAAGCAGGTCTACACCAGCTTGATACATCCAGTGATGGGCAGTAGCGTCGCTACAAGTAGCGCCGTTACTAGTTTAATTACATTTCTCAGTAGCGTGGTTGTAGCGTTACTGTTTTCTGAATCAAATAGCTTTACAGTAGTGAGGCTATTTTATTTATCAAGTAGTGCGGTAGCGTCCACGCAAGCTACATTTTCACGAGTATTTCTGAAGCTCAACTCTGAAATACAACCGCTAATGATGTGAAAGATCAGTAAGTGACTCACTCTACCGCCATACACAGCCTGTATGTGTAGCCGAATAGTGATGTGCAAATCCTTAACGATTCGTTTTTTTAACGAGTCTTTCCAATGAAATGGGTGTACTGAATCACGGCTCTAAAATACTTGTTCATGTGAATCACTTTTGCGCACGTCAAAATCCCACAGATTTAGCAGGTGAAGTCGCGCAGAGTGTCGTCTATAGTTGCTTTCAACTCCTCCCACCTCCTCCCGTTCGTTGTTTGTTTCCATTCTTTCTTCCCAGTCCGCGAGCCTAAAGAATCTCTGTCTGATATTCAGAAATGGTCCTGCTCGCAGCAGAGAGTGAGGAAGATATTCCAAACCCAGACTTGGTGAGCACAATCCATTCAGCAAGGAGTTTACTAACCAAATGTTATGAAATACGTTGACCACATATTACAGTGATAGACAATGTAGCCTAACAGAATAATAGAGGAGTATATGTAGCATATTACAACTGATGTAATGTGTTCATATTCATATCACAATGTGTTCATATGTTAAGCTAGCTAAATAATACAAGTAATAATATAGCTCATAGGGTTTGTGTCACATTTTACTGTAGTCAAATGTAATGATGGGCATAACTTAGGTCGACAAAGGTTTACTTTATGAAGACTAACTAATTTGCTTTTTGTCTAAAAATGGTTCATTTGTTTTCATGTGTGCTTGAAACATTTAATTCAGCTATATTATAGAAAACAATATGATGCCATCATGAGATAGAGATAGAATTAAGCAGTAGAACAAAATGCTTAGCTCACTACATTTTACAAGTAGCTTGCCCAACACTGGATACATCCCATGTGTTACAAAACCTGATTCAAAATGGACACTAAGGGAGCAGAGGTTCTCAAGCGCATTAACGAGGATGCCTACCTACAGCTGGATGGCATAGAGCAGCCTACCTACAGCTGGATGGCATAGAGCAGCCTACCTACCACTGGATGGCATAGAGCGGCCTACTTACAGCTGGATGGCAAAGAGCGGCCTACCTACAGCTGGTTGGCATAGAGTGGCCTACCTACAGCTAGATGGCAAAGAGTGGCCTACCTACAGCTGGTTGGCATAGAGCGGCCTACCTACAGCTGGATGGCATAGAGCGGCCTACCTACAGCTGGATGGCATAGAGCGGCCTACCTACAGCTGGATGGCATAGAGCGGCCTACCTACAGCTGGATGGCATAGAGCGGCCTACCTACAGCTGGATGCATAGAGCATCCATTTCGGTTTGGTTTCAGTATACGCGAAACAATTTATTTTCGCTCCTCCATTGGCAGTACCTTTCCTGTACTCTTGTGCAATCTCTGTCTCTTTTCCCATTTCATTTTTAGTTCACTGATAGGATTGCAGATATTCTCCAAAACGGGCCACCCTCTCTCTATATTTCCTCTGACTTCTTCTCCCTCTTTGTCGCATTTCTTCTTGCTCACGCACGCACACGCACAACTAAAACCCCATAGTGAACATCAGTTGCCGTTCGAAAACATTGCTTCATTACTTGACTGCATAAACGCCACAGATCTGAAGGGAGCAGTATTGTGAAGACAGTGCATTTAATTTGCTGTTTCATCAGTTCAACATGTTCATTAGAGCCACAGAGATGCTGCCTTCAGCGCCAGTCTAACAAGCCGTATCAGACTCCACACCCCAGGGTAGCTGGCTTTTCACTGTCCTCACCCATCTCCGATATACGTAATGTACTCTCACAGAGGCAAATCTTAAACATATAAGCATGCTGCTTGCTACTTGGGCAAAGGTTTCACTCCAAATCATACCCTGTTCCCTAAATAGTGCACTATATTTGACCAGAGCCCAGGGTGCCATTTGCTGCCCGTGTAAAGTGGCCTCTGATGGGTGGTAATAAGATTGGATCGCTAGGCTCTCAGGGCGCTCTGCTGTGTGATTCAGTGGCTCTCTGCTGCGTGTCTGTCTATGTGTGTGTGTGTGTGTGTGTGTGTCTCACTCTCTCCTGTCTGTTGGGACTAAATCCTCAGATGGTTAATGTGATAGAGTAATGTGTGACGCAGCATAATGTGCTCCTGGAGCCTCTCGGCTGTTCGTTGGGATCAACTGGTTTTTCGTTCATGAGAAAATGGAGAGTGTAACTGAATTGGGATAAAGATAACAAGTCAGAGTTGAGCAGTGTTTGTAGGTGGATGACTAGGAACACGTATGTTGTCTTTTAGTACCTTTGAGTATGCAAAGGTACACCTAACCAACGGTACAGTACGTATTGTGGATTGAGGGTCAAGGTACAGTACGTTTTGCGGTATAGTGAAAAATAATGATCTGTTTTTATAATAATGATCTGTTTTTAAAATAAAAAAGTCTGTTTTTAGTTAATTGGCAAAAGATGGGCACATACTGTATCCGCAACGATAAACATACCTATGGTCATTTCTTTGGCCTGATCAGATTCTGCTGATTGGACTGCTTGAATACATTGAGGAGACTATTGTTTCCACAACTGCCTCTGCGACTGTATCTAAAAAGTACAATTGTGAAGCCTGCAAGTGATCCTACCATTTTAGAAAACTCTTATAACATACAGTTTGCACATGCATTGCCCCTTAGCTACATTTTTTATTTTCCACATTTCGTGCCCTGGAAAATAGACATACATATTAATGTAGCCAGGCCAAGTAATTTGTTTGAAGGAAAGTAATATTTAATACAATGCATGTTATATAGTCCTAATTTACTGTAAAGAACACAGTTTTTTAATTGAGATATTTATTTGGGGAACTTATGCACTGTCTCTTTTAAAATCACAGTGATTTGGGAATTTAGCGAGTGCAGTTAGAGATCTATGTTTTTTAGTTATCAGAGTATCTGAGTTGACTATAACTATGAACTATAACTGTCTTATTGATTTTTTTTGTAATTGAACCAGGGCAATTTTTAAGGCCAATATCGATTGAAATATTTGGTGATTTAAAAATCTTATATTCCAATATATTGGCTGATAGTTATAAAAAACAAAATCCAGAAACATGTAACAAAACAAACAGATTTCCCTAACATTAGTTATTTGTAGTTATTTATGAGTCTTCACTAAAATAATCTAATTATGCAGTTTCAAAATAAAATTGTTAATTTTATTATCAAAACAGAACAGAGGAACATCAAAATATATTAAAGATCTGATAAATAAAATGTATATAAATACAAACTTAAGATATGAAACTTAAATTCCTTTGAACAAAAAAATCTAAGTTACCAGTATTAATAGACATGGTGAGCTTCATAAATATAAAACTTTGAACAAGACTGGAAAACAAATATTCTGTTAAGTTCTGTAAGTTCTGATAAATAACAGCAACAGCAAAATATACAGTATATGAGGTAGTGTATTTAATCAGTCAGCCCTCAATAGCTCCAGTCCAGCAGAGGCAGGATTTTGTTTTATTTTTTAAGTGTTAATTTATCAGCCATTATAAATGCCTACACGGATAGTTTGGAAAATGCCTAATATCGGCCGATTGAATCGGCCCACCGATATATCGGTCAGGCTCTTATTTACAGGGAAGACTGAGGTTTAGCAGTATTAGAGTCTAGTTTTGTTTGTAGATAAAGAAGAGAATTGTCCCATGATGCTTCAGCGGCCACCACCCACCATTGTAAGTCTAGATCTCCTACTCCTGTTACACTCACAGAGTTGGAAAAGTGCCAACAATGATTACAATGTCGATTAAAATGTGTGCAAAGGCTCATACATTGTATATACTTATATTAATGATTTTTTTTATAAGTATAAAAAATACAGTTGCTAGCCATTTATTTATAATTTAATGTTCTATGTATTCGGATTCATTCGCGAACCTGCGAATAGCACCCCGTTCCACACGTTATGGTTATGTACCCATGTAGCTAATATTACAGCCCTATTCAATATATGTTGTACACTTACAGAACAGAGAAACACAGTTATTTGGTATATGAAATATACGTTTTTTTTACAGTTGTATTACAATAAATGTATTCACTCAAAAAAGTGATATGTTGGACTAACGTAACTGTGTTATGTCAACAGAATGCACATAACTGGGTTATGTTACATTTAAGTAATATTATTCATTACGGTGTTTACCGAACTTATAATGTTACTTCAATGCAACATAACCCAGTTATGTGCATTCTGTTGACATAACACAGTTACGTTAGTCCAACATATCATTTTTTTTTGTGTAAATCTGATATAATTCAATACATTTTCATTTGATATAAATATACTTCCATATCTTGTTTTTGTATTTAGTGTATCCATGGGAGGTCCTTCCATCAAATGCTCACCTCTCCATCTGTCTTGCAAAATAAACCAAATATGAAAATGATGATTATGACAGGAAACCGTAAAGACATTTGAACACATTTCACAAATATAATGTAAGGATCCACGGTTTGGATTGATATTTCCAGCTCTTTGTCCCTTGGCCCTAGCCAAGAGTCTCAGTACAGTCTTGAGACTTCAGTGCTCTCTATCAACAAAAGCATTTACAGCAGGCCTTCTTGAGGAAAGAAGTCATGTTATTAAATCGTTGAGCTTCTCAACATTGTGTCTGGGTTTATTTATACATATTTTTTTATTTTACCTTTATTTTACAAGGTGGGCACATTGAGAACAATTTCTTATTTAAAACGGCGACCTGGCAGCCCATTTAAGGCGACCTGGCAGCCCATTTAAGGTGACCTGGCAGCCCATTTGAGTCCAGCCCAGCAAGCCTGCATATATGTAGCTAACCACAAACTCAAATTATGCTACTTCAGGGCCGTCCCGAGGCATAAGCGAACAAAGCGGCTGCTTGGGGCCCCTTGGCCACCAAGGGGCCCCCAATAAGTGCACAAGTGTGGTAGAAGGGGGCCCCCAAATCAAACTCTGCTTAGGGCCCCCAAAAGGCTCGGGCCGGCACTGTGCTACTTCAATGTATGACAGATACATTGTAGGTAATTCAGAGGCTTATCAATTACATTTGAGACCAAGGTACCTCCAGGTTTGACAGACAGGCTCTATATGCGCAGCTGATTCATAACCACCTACACATCTACAGTCACACACTTTCTTCATCCTCCCATGCATTCTCTGGTATTTCTCTGATCGTGGCTTAGCACATCACCCCCTCCCTCACTTACCTCTTCTTTTCTCTCTGGTTCAATCTCTCTCACTGTCTCTCTCTTTGCTGCAGGGAGGGATACGCTATTCATCTTAAAGAGCTGCGCTTGGCTAGCACCGTCAGGCTGTTGCTCTGCACCGCTAGCTCATAACTGACTAGTGAATGTACCGGTAGAAGGTCATTGGCAGACAGTCACTGCCTTGCCATTACTTACAATGAAACTGTGTTCTAAATGCTTAGGTGGACTAAGCACAGACAACAGCTGCTATTTTTAGCATAATGTAGTTGGATTTCCAAACAAACATACATTGGAATGACAGCAGAGGGACACAAAGAAAGACATTGAGTAGATGGAGATAATGCAAAGGAGAGAGAGCTAACAGATGACAGAAAAGGCAAGGGACTTACTGTAGCTACAGCCAGATTAGCAACCTTTCACAAGTATCAAGCTATTCGGGAACCTCCGGCACACAGCAGCTTCTCACAGAGGACTTTGCTTTGCTCTCATTGTGGTGTACAGGGTATTCATTTCATGCACTGGTAAAGGTCACAGCAGGGTATGATAATATTAATAACTGAAGCATGAGTCAGAGAAGTTAACCCTAGGCTAATGTCAAAACATGTAACGGAAAAACCAAGAGAAAGTGCATTTGTAAGTAGAGGATTTTGGATTAGTGATTTGCTGCACAAAACTGTACGATAAAGAGGTACTTTCCATGTCTAAGTTCCTAAGTACAAACTGTGGTTTTAACCACACATTTCTTTTGATGATTTCACACATTCAAATACAACTTTCCTAGTTGACTAGTAAATTGGACTTTTTGTTTTTTTATTAATTATAATTCTATGTCCTAAAGCTCCACATGTTGTCACAGAAGGTATGTTATTTTTAAGAACCAATGAAAAATTTCACAACGAATCCAGCTTCTTATATAATGTTGAGAAAAGACCAGACCATCGCTGACAATAAGCAGCAAAGAGTGAAATTGTAGCTGAAGAGAATAGTATTCATCCAGTTAGAATGTGTGGAGTGCAATGTCTGGACCATAGTTCTGAAGAATGCCTGGATCAGGGATCTGAACAATGTCTGGACCAGTGTTCCCTGTACAATGTCTGGACCAGGTTGCTGAACAATGTCTGGACCAGCGGTCTGTAAAATATAGAATAGCAGTACCAGAGCCATGTGATTTTTTGAACAACTGCCATGTTATTTTCTTTTAATCTGAAAATATTGTTGATGGAACACCACAAGAATTACAAACAATTCCCTATAAATTACCTGCTGTAAACAAGCAAAGCAGAGACGACAAAACAGCACAAGCTAAAAGCATGAAGTATCATGTAGCAATAGCTCCTCAATCAGCAACCTTGGACAAACTATATTCAGTATGTGGCATCAATGGCGATTCTACATTAGGCACAAGTGGGGCTGTGCCACACCAGATTGCGTTGTTGTCCGTAAGAGATAATTTTATTTAAAGAACTCTTATAAAATGTACTGATGACGGTAAAAGATGCTGAATCTGTTTTTGTATCCATTTTGGCTTAAAATATAAATGTCTATCTATTGTCGACACAAACGTTCTAGTGTGGTGGTGTGTGCGCCATAGCACTTGCTGTTCTTTTCTATGGTGGGAGGTGCTAGCCCCATGCTTATGCATGGTGACCGTATGTGTGAAAAAAGCCAGTGTGCTAGTGTAATTTATTTACTGTGTGACAGTAAGACACGTGGTTATGACACAATTGTTAGCCTATTTTTACAAAAATGGCTGCTACGGGGACATAACGTGAGTGTAATGGAGCCTTTAATATTCTGTCGTGTTTCTTTAGAGATAACCAATGGACAAATTAGAGTCTTTAAATGCTTCAGATGTAAATTTATGCACTGCCAAAATGACGCCAAAATAAAGGGGAGTCTATGGAATGCTAACGGAAGGTTAGCCTTGTTAGCCTCAGAATCTCCCCATAGAAGGTACACTTTCCGGATGCTCACTTACCCCCTTGGTTCTACCCAGTTAACTCAGTGGGGCTTTAATCAGTCAGACCATCCAGAAGAAGCTAGGAAGGAACTAGGTGCGGCACTGCCATTGTTGAAAGCGGAAGAGCTCCACTGACTGCCATTGAAAGACTGCTCCACACACCACTCTTTGCTGCGGGATGGCCGCGTCTGGCGTGGTGGAGCGGGAGACAGAAGAGTGATCTATTTTCTTCCCTTCTTGTTCGCAGAACTCAGAGCATAGTGGAAAACCAATAGGAAAGCTTTAAGGTGGTACTACTATACATGTCTCCTACATGACGTTACGGACCGAATGATAGCATTTCACGAAAGCTAGCATGAATTCCCAGTCGGTTTTGTTATGAAGGTGTATGATTGTTTAGATGTTTTCTGCAATAACGTCATCATTATAAATGTAGTTTGGCAGTGTTCCAAAAGCTAGCATAATTTCCTGCATAGGTTAGCTAAGCCATCAACTCAGGTATAGCTCATTTCAATAGGGAAGGGGTACAGCTGACACATGATATGCTACTCATTCCAGCAGTGGGTTGTGCATATCAATCATGCACGCGTAGTGATAGGCTGTTACATTCAAGGCTGCACGAAATAAGTAAGACACTGATTTACCAATAATTCAGAGGTGGACAATTTCAGCTACCTCCCGTTGTCATTTGTGGAATTGAAAACCGTTTCTCCACGAATGTGTGAATGTAGGGTCAAGGCGCATGCACATGGGAGGTGTTTTCAGCTGCACCCCACGCAAGGTATTGCACAAGGAATCATTGTAGAAACCAGAACACATACAAATCAGTTCCTCCTCTATTTTGGTTCAAAGAATGATATGATAACAAACTGTAAAGTGATTGGTTGCGCTCCAAGAAGTCAGTGGTATCTGGGCCAAAGTTAAAATAATTTATACTTTGGCTGCTGCAGCTTCGCAGTATGTTACAGAGGTGCACATTGCTTTTCTGGGCGCAGCGATTTAGGAGAGCACAGCTACGTCACTCATTTGAATGAATGGGTTGTCACTTTCCCGCCTCCCATGTGCATGTGTCTAAAATCAGGTTGTCAGTAATGCTATTGTGTGGAATATTGTGGTAATGCCTTTCTGGTTTGAAATAGAAATATGATATAATGGTCCATCAGAAACAAATAAGTGCAACAAACAAAGTGCTTAAAAGTACTTAAACAGTACATCTTCTTCCAAGCATAAAACAGATTAATGCATTACAAAAATAACAACAAAATGAGGCATAATCAGTATCAGATGCAGATCAGAAGCTGGTTAAAATCCTTGTCTATGATCTGTGGGCATGGTTATACTGGCCTGTGGCCTTCTTGGAGGCCTTGATGACCTCTGAGGGGGGCTCCCATTTGACGCAGGGCTCCAGATTGGCCATCTTTATGGTCATTATTGAAACAGGGTGCCATCCAATGCTAGGCTGTTTCTTCTCTTGGTTTTGTTCAGTCCCACAACTGAAAACACCCTGTCAGCATCTGCATTTGCTTGGGGCTACACCAGGACGACCTTGGTGACAGCAGCAAGCCTCTCAGATTCTTTGGCTTCTGTCACCTATGGAAAATGCACCAAGGCACAATGGAAAAACATACCTTGATTTTTGATCAGATAAAACATGCATAATTTGCAACATGCATGACACATATATGCACGCAACAATTTTAAGCAACAGATGTAGCCAAACCACACCTTCCCAAAGGAAAGACAAAACAAACCAAAAATGTTTACCTTAGTTTCCTGGTTGCCATTTCAGCCCAGAAGCTTTCCATTTCAGTTTGTCCTGCAGGGTATCATTGGCATGGTCTGAAATTTTAGAAACTCCTCACCCAGAAGGTCATGCTCCTCTGGCCCATGGTATGGGAGGAGATGGGGAAACCTATTTATGAAAGTAGAGTTACAAGTTGTTAAGTTTTAGGTATATAGGCATCAACCTGTAGCAGTTCATATGCATCTTTGAGGAGAAGCCACATAAGAATACCTCATGTGCAGTATAGGAGTGAAAATACCTCATCATAAAATGCAGGGTGTTTCAGCTAAGATAATAGACAATACTTAGAAAAAAAACTAGCTAACCTTTCAACAAAGTACAGGGCATCGTTTATGTCACTTTCAGCCCTCTGCCGTACATCTACAAATATTGCATGTTTGATCAGTGGATCTTCCAGTGGCAGCTCGTTGTGCATATAGTCCACAGTACTTGTCAGGAAAAACAACACAGCTTCATGGAATGAATCCACTTGCTGTGATGTGATGTCACCCTCGTCGAGTAATCTGTTAAGTTGTGAATCCAATGTTCAACTTTCTTCCTTAACTGAACCCTGTCAAAACAAATAATTTCTTTCAAGATTTAAAGTTTTAGAGAGTGAGTACTCAATTGGAAGATATTTCATTGTTACATACCTAGTCTCAGCTCATCAGAATTCTCAAGGTAGTGACCGTTTCTTCTCCCGTTGTCTTTCGCGGTAATGGTATCTCTTCTTCTGTCGCTAACTTCTGGGTGCAGCGCATAAGGTTCAGTGGCGCTCATGAGCGCCATCTACCGTCGGGGAGTTTGAAAAAGGAACAAACGAGTCTCAGCCGGATTTATTTGGGTGAGAAATTGAATGTGTGGCATGATTGCGTGTGAAAACAGGCAAAAGCGTGTATCACACGGTGAAAGCGTGAGAGTTGGCAGCTCTGCAGTAAGTGGTTTAAACATTTTCTGCTTGGTGGTAGGATACGTATTGCTGGAATGTGCCCCGCTAGAATTTTGATGGTAAGATTGCCACTGGGCGGCATTTGGCTAATCTGGACCAGTATTTCCCAGAAAGCAGATTGCCTAAGCCAATGACTATTGTTCCATCATTAAATAATCATACAATATCAAATACAACTTTAACTTAATTCAAAAGGTATTTGAAGTTAATTTAAAACATGTACGCAATTTTCTTATTCAAGACATTCTACAAAAACTGAGGACTCCCACCTGAAGAATTTTTTTACAACATTTTTTTGTTACATTCCAGATCTGACAAGAAATGCATCTATTGAAGAATGCACACTGGCTCAACTGGGGATTGTTATGACTTGATTTTCATTCATTTCTATAATCTTACATATGAGGGCTAAGTTTAGCCTAAGCTAAGACCTTTAGTTTTATGCACAAAGCAATATGGAGTGCCTTGTTTCAGCCCTTAGCCTTGGTATATTGGACAAATACACATTATTCCTGTAATATATAGATGTAATTATAGCATTATAGCAGGACGGCAGCCTAACGAAATCTGAATATCAAACCGCAAACTCTTCTAAATCTTTACTGCAGTACGTTAGCATTAGAAATAGCCCCCCCATCTTGTCATGTTATTATCACCTATACAGCCTCTCATAGTGACTAGTTAGTTTGACGGAACATGTATTTCTTTGTTCTGCAACATGTAGACTGGATTAATTGAATGATTCATTTCAACTAGGCCTAGTTGTTGGTTTGCACGTCATGCATTTTAATATTAAATTCCTGACTTGGCTACTATCAACTTGTACAGTAATATATTAAAGTATAACCTATGCTACCGTTTTTCCAATGTTGTTGTTAATGCTGGATGAAAGCTAAGTCTGTAAAGCTTCAAACCCACCTAACTCAACCTAGGCCGTTCCAGATAGGCTTCTGGCCCTTGTTGAACCAGATGTGGGGGGTTGGTATGTCCTCACTGCCTTCAGTGAGAAGTGGTCAGTGATTTACTTCCCGGGGATAAAACACTTGCTTGACGATTTCTCTGATTTAAGTCAGATGACGCGCATCCAGGTCAAATTTAATAAACATGATTTGCGGCCAAAGAGAAATCATGCAATTGAACATAAGCTAAAAACGAAAGGATCCACAACACATACTATTTTATAAATACTTTATTCTAACTAGTTTATTGCAATACTCCAGACTAGGGATTAGTCGTGATCTTTGAATAGTCGATCTGTGTGCGAAATTCCATCATAAAATAACATTTTCGAATAGCGTTATGTTTAGCACAATTCCTATGTGTTCTACATAATTGATGCCACGCCTACTGTCACAGATTGCGCAGCAGGGTATTTTCCTGTCGGGATACAAAATGTCGCTAACATCAATGAAACCCCACAATGCTGCAATCTAGGCTACCTGTGTTGTGTAAATAGTGTAAACAAACAACAAAAGAGCATTGTCGTGAGCGTTAACACTGCGACCAACCATGTAACAACCAAGAAGCTCCGTGTGGGACTCATTAAAAAAAATGAACAATGATAAATTTGAGTGTAAATTATGCCAAGCAGAGCTGGTATACCACACCTCCACAACAACAATGCATAGCCACCTGAGAACAAAGCACCCGGCAGCAGCTTCATCCTCAGGCAGCACCCAGCTGTCTATCTGTAGTTTCTTGGGTAGACGTAAGTTGGAAGATGGGCGCAGTGAGCAGATTACTGCGCTAATTACTAAGATGATAGCTAAGGATATGCTCCTTAGCTATCATCTAAATGGGAAGAAAAATCCCTGACTGGCAAAGTTAGAAATCTCCTATTTGAGTGTGCCTCCAACTTCTGTGCCATCCGAGTGGGTGTTCTCCGCAGCTGGACTAATTGTTAATAGGTTGCGCTCGAGTCTCCTCCCAGAACATGTTGACATGCACATTTTTTTGAAGAATATGACATATGCCTAAAAAGAGGCTATTGCCGGTGACAAGGCAGTTTCGCATAAAATCATTATGACACGTATACTACCGTATTTATTTTATTTTTCGATCTAATGAGCATCTGGTTTGGCAATGCAGAAACAGACTTTTGTGCTTATTGTTTTTTCTTCCAATTATCATAGGCCTACTATGTAAAAAAATGACACGTTACTTGTTCAAATAATAAACAGTTTGATTGATGACAAATAGCTAAAGATGAAATTGGCCTCCCTTTCTGTCATTGTGAGAATGTTTTTTTTCTCTGATTTTCGAACGACATTCAACCTTTGCTCCTCGATTGTCAAGTGGCATTTTTGGCAGAAATTCACATCCCTAATCCAGACTAGACCTTCCATAACTACCTACACGTTTTGTTCTAAATATGATTTGCGAACAAAGAGCAATCCTGCAATTTGTACATAAGCTTCCTTAACCGATTCTTGAAAAACTGAAAAAGTAACATTAAAGAAAGGCTCTTATAGAGTTTTTTATAGAAAATTATTTAAATTTAACATCATATTAATGTTTTAAATTACTTAAATATATAATAATTAAACCTAAGTCACCTAACACATAACTACAATAATTTAATAATAAATAACAGTTACACTATTAACTATATGCCTGGCAAGTGTCACACCCACACCATCTTCGAGGACCTTCCGGCCCTCTCTCAGTCACCGGAATACTAGGATTTGTCCAATACAAGTCCAGGTTATATTGTTCAGCGGTAATACCTTATATGTTATTGGTTAGAGGAGGGTAAGTGGACCTCTAGCCTTCTCTATGTTTCATTATAGACACCAGTGTTCCGTTACGCCACTGTTGCCTATTGTAATTAAGAAAGTATATGACCAGATAATTTGTGGCCTGTATTTTGTTGGTTAATCCGCTGGTGTACCTTGTCTTGTTCTCTTTCTGGACTTGTGTATGTTATATTGAGTATCTGATTAAAACCACCATACCTGCGATTGCTTCCATTCGTTATTCATTGGGACTGAGCGTGACAGCAAGACTGTACGACGTGCTCTTCTGACTTATTCTTTTGCACTACCGTATCTCAGACGTTCTCCCAAATGACGTTCTCAGGAAACTATTTTAAAAAAGACGATTTAAATTGTATGCCAACATATTTATGGAGTTTTTACGTTGAGCTACCCGTTTTTTTATTAGGCTATATTCGTCCTTCTATTACGTTGCACCTGCATGTTTCATTTCGCCGGTTCATGCAAGAACATTCCACACATTCCATAGCATTTTAAATTATATATTAACATTCACGATTAACGTTAGCTATGTGGTTACCATTGATTGTATATGTTGTTACTGAGGTTAAAGGTTAGGATTAGGGTTAACGTTACTAAAAAAAATATATATAGTGTGCAACACGCTTGCTTCACGCTAAAGTGGAGAAAAACACACAAAGCATCCATCTGGATTTGAACACGCAAACTACGGGATGAAAGTTGGGAAAGTTTGGCATTTTAAGAGTAGCCTACATTTACGGTATATTTAGCTAACAGTAGATTACAGAGAAAGTGTGATACACTTCAGTTGACACATTAAGTGGAATTTTGCGTTCTGATCCAGTCCGATTCCTACCGGTTGCGTAGGAACCGGTTCCATAGTGGAACCGGGTTTCGGTACCCAACCCAACCCTCTACACAACACACACCCTTTTACTGTAGAAAAGTAGACAACAGTATTACATTAAGGGTATACTCCAGACTACACTTTCTGTAACTACCTACACGTTTGGTACTTTAAATATGGCGCCGGTAGAAGTCCAAAACCCTTCAAAATACCAATAAGACCAGTAATCAAGGGTATTTGTTGCAGTGTAACATTTCACATGTGATCTCAAGTTGTCAAGATCTTAACTTTGTGTTGGTAAACCTAGGTCTGGAACGGTGTTTTGTTGAATGCAGAATGTTTTAACCAGTGTAGAATTTAGAATATCTCGAAACACTTTGTAGAATGTCTGAACCAGTTTCAAGTTTATTTGTCACATGTACAGAAGTCGGCAGTTCTATATGATTTAAATTGTCTAGACAAATGTTATATGGAATGTAGAATGTCTAGAATAGGGTTCTACAGAATGAAGACTGTAGGGAACCTCATTCTGTAGAATGTATTGTAGACTGTCTAGACCAGTGTTATATTGAATGTCTGGGCCAATGTTTTGTAAAATATCGGGGATAACAGCACATTCCAAATAATACATCACCGTGAGAGAAACCAAGATTCGTTAGACCAGGCAATGTTTTTTCCCCCATTCTGTTTTTGTGAATCTGGAACTGGCGCATCTGGCACCAGCAAATCATGCCACACTCAAAGTCACCTGGGTCAGTTCAATTTCAAACAAACAGATTCATTAGCATGGAAATGTTTGTATTGCCAATGTGAGATCACTCATTTTGCATATGCAAACATTCAATCCAACATCAAACAAATGCCTGTCTGTCTGCTTTGTAACTGGCAGTAAATCTAAAAAAGGATTTAGATTTTAAGATTTTTCCTTAAAGATGCACAACTTGCTCTACATGCACATGCACAGATAGACCTCATGCACTTGAGCCCCTGGTCTTTTCACCTGTAGATTTAACAAGTGCCCTCTTGGCCAGTGTAAATATGTGTTTAATAATATTTAAAATACTGTAAGATTGTATTTTATAAAATATTATTTTATACAGCCTCTGTGTGGTTGTCACAGAGCAAAATTGCACATACTGTACCACCCTGATCCCCACTATGTTTTGGTAATCTGATTAAATATCAGGTAGCATTACCAAGAATGTGATGTTTACTTAGCACTGTTTTAATTATGATATATGGATTCATTGTTAAAACAACAACACTTACAATTAGGATATTAATAGATTAATCCCTATCAATAAATGGTTGTGCTTGTCGCCATTAGACTATTTGTCGATACTGGTCTACTCGTAAGCAGCTAATCTAAATGTAAAAAAGGTTATTACATTTTGATTTGGAGAGTTCCTCTGGAAACCCTTCCAGACAATGGTTTCATATTTGACAATTTCTTACAATATATGGTTCATGGGTGTGAAAGTTTTCAGCGAAGAACCGTGCCTTATAAAAGTAATACATTTTACATTTCTATATATAAAACATAAATTAATATGGTTAACAGTTTCGTTAATGGTACCAATGTCAGTCCTCTTTTGTTTTGAGGCGATTAACCTCTTTGTATGTGTTGGCTACAGTAGCTACAGTAGGCAACTGTTGCTAGCGTATAACCCACTATTATCCACATAGCAAACAGTAATTTTGAAATGTATTTTGTTTCACAATTGTGGAAGAATATTTAGTGTCATTCATCCCACGCATGAGCTGACTGAAGGCAACCATGTTGGATGAGCAGTGTGAAAATAATCAGCCAGCTCAGCGACATGTGGTTGGAGGAACAATGTGTGCACCTTTACCATCCCGCATTTGTCCAAGGAGTTGTGGACGGAGCTGCCGACAAGGCAGGGTTAAGGGAAATTGGACAAGCCAATTGGAAGAGGAGAAATATTAAGGAAAATCACCCCCCACAAAATAGTAAATAAATAGTTTACACATTTTTACTTATTCATTTATTTCTACACGTCAGATATTAATTTATTCATCTACTTGGGACAGTGCAATGCCAAGAAAAGGAGAATTATATTACAAATTTCTCTGGATTTGAAAGTTGGTGGAAACATTTAGGATAATGTAAGTACACAACTAAGAAATATTTATAATATAGGTATAGTGATGTTTGCTTTTTTAATGCAAAGTACATCTTTTGTTATTGTTTTGGAAAACTACATAGTGTATCTTTAACTTGATATGCACTGTGTGCACAATTATTAGGCAAGTCAGTATTTTGAACATATCATCTTTATTATGCATAAGTTCAAACTCCAAGCTGTTTGAAATGCAAACTGGAATGCTGATTGGATTTCAGAATATCAGGTGATTTGTATTTGTGTAATGAGGGTGTGGTCTAAGGAGTTCAACACCCTATATCAAGGTGTACATAAGCAATAGGTAACTTCTGTTCCTCAGGCAAAATGGGCCAAACAAGATTTAACTGACTCAGAAAAGTAAAAGTACTTCAGAGGGATGCAGCACCCTCAAATTGCTAAGATATTGGAGTGGGATCACAGAACCATCAAATGTTTTGTTACAAATAGTCAACAGGGTCACAAAATCTCACTTTTACTTTCTTAACTATTCAGGTTTGAGCTGTATTTACGTGGCCACCAGCTGCAGTGCAGTGCATCTCCTCCTCATTGACTGCACCACATTTGCCAATTCTTGCAGTGAGATGTTACCCCACTCTTCCATTAAGGGACCTGCAAGTTCCTAGACATACTCAATGGGCTTGAGATCCGAGCTCTTCGCTGGCCATTGGAGAACACTGACATTCCTGTCTTGCAGGAAATCATTCACAGAACGAGCAGTCTGGCTGGTGGCGTTGTCATGCTGGAGGGTCATGTCAGGACGAGCATGCAGCAAGGGCACCACATAAGGGAGCAGGATGTCTCCCCTGTAACGCACACCATTGAGATTGCCTGAAATGACCACAATCTCAGGCCGTTGATGCTGTGACACACCACCCCAGACTTTGATTGACCCTCCACCTCCATTTTGATCCCGCTACAGAGTACAGGCCTCAGTGTAACGCTCATTCCTTCAATGATAAACATGAGTCCGACCATCATCCCTGGTGAGACAAAACTGAGACTCGTCAGTGAAGGGCACTTTTTTGCTGGTCAATGTGCCGATAGGTGACGTTGTTGCCAGTGATGTCTGGTGAGGACCTGCCTAACAACAGGCCTACAAGCCCTCAGTCCAGCCTCTCTGCCTAGTGCGGACAGTCTGAGCACTGATAGAGGGATTGTGTGTCCCTGGGGTATCTTGGGCAGTTATTGTTGCCACCCTGTACCTGTCCCGCAGGTGTGATGTTCAGATGTACCGATCCTGTGCCGGTGTTGTTACACATGGTCTGCCACTGAGTGGACAATCAGCTGTCCTTCTTATCTCCCAGTAGAGCTGTCTAAGGCGTCTCACAGTACGGACATTGCAATTAATTGCGCTGACCACATCTGCATTCCTCATGCCTCCTTGCAGCATGCCTAAGGCACGTTTACAAGAGAAGTAGGAGTCAAGTGCATGTTCAAGGGGTACCCCTCTTTAATAGTACCTAAATCCAATAAAAACAATGGTCTGGCAATGCACACTTTAGGAGAGCAACCCAAATGTAAAGCAACTAATAGCAATACTTATACTGCCGATAAACAAAACCAAAGGAAATATTTTGTATAAGCGGTCCGTAAGCAGTACTGACCGTGAAATACAAGACAAAGCTAAACAGAGGCATCTATACATGGGTAATGAACAGAATAGAAACAGGTGTGAGTCCCAGGTGTGCAAAGTGATGCAGCCCGATTATGCGGGAGGTGCAGAGTAGTCCAAAGTAGATGGGTCAGAGTGTCAGAGTGTCAGTGAGGACGAGGCACTGGAGCCGACATGACATCTCTAAAATACAGTGTCCTGAAAAGGGGATGTTTCATTTTTGCTGAGTTTATTAAACATTTCCTAGGTTGGCACCATCTTCTAAAACTTGTTTAATCTCAATACTGTGAGCACGATCGATTCTAAAACAAATGAAATAGTTGGACATAGTTTTTGTTTTCTATCACAGCCTGTAGAGTTTTACTTCATATCAATAAATGTTTTGTCATGATTCGGAAACATATAGTTTCTCAAAAACGTGAGTACACCCCTCACATGTTTGTAAATATTTGATTATAATGTTTCATGTGAAAACTCTGAAGAAATGAAACTTTGCTAAAATGTAAATTAGTGAGTGTACAGCTTGTATAACGGCGTAAATTTGCTGTCCCCTCAAAATAACTCAATACACAGCCATTAAGGTCTGATGCTGAACTCATGCTGAATTCAGATCGAATGCGAAATTTAGCGTCAAGTTTGCTTCTATCGCATCTAGTTGGACGCTTGAACAATTTGAATCCAGTCGCATGTCCAAAACTAATGACGCGCGAATATAGCGAGCGTTTGAAGCGAAATAGACGTGCGTTCAAGGCAAAATTGAGGTGTTCTGAGGGGATGGAGGCCCCTGCTGTGAGGGGGGCGGGACATGCTGGAGAAGAGCCACTGCCAGGTCTTGGTCAGGTTGCAGCAAACAACTCCTCCAGAGAGGCACTCCGGTGGAGGGATGTCTTCATGGCACACCTCCCGTCGGAGGGAGCAGTACCATGGCAACCAACAGCATTTGAAGTCCACCTCATGACTTCCCCACAACAGCTCTGAGGAGCATGACTATCCTTCTTTGATGTCCTGAATAACTCTATAGGTCTGTGCCATTTCTTTGTTCAGGTTATTACTGTAAAAATAATCTGTAATTCATTTTTGTTTTGATGATAAATGGAGCCAGCCTCCAAAAGTAATTAACCTGTTCTGTGATTTTTCTTCTCAAACAACACTGTACAGACACAAACTATGTTATGTTATACACTAAAGTATCTTGGTTGTCTTTAGATTAGAATAATAATGTTGTAACCTAGATATGGAATAAATAGCATTCAATACAAAATTAATATGTCTCATATTTTGAAATCAAGTTATGTGATAAAAGAGTTGCTTTGTTGTGCAGTAGAACCAAACCAGGCATTTAGTCATATTACAAAAAATGTATTGAGGCCAAACATGAAATAACATTATGAACAAAAAATTGTACAATATGTACAAACTATTTACTGCTCACTGCCAATATCAGCCTTTCCTCCATGTCGAATAAATGTTGAATGATCCCATTCCCAGCGGAAGTTTACATCATATCACGTGACTTCATCAAGTGACAGCAGCAAGCAGGCTCCTGATTGGTTAACGCGGTGCGAACAGACACCAAAGTTACAATTTTTCAACTTGGGCGTCAGATGCAACTTTGCATGAATGCACAAAAGCGCCAAATGAAATCACTCGCGCGTAATGCGTGTACTGCGCCAGACTCTCAATTTGCCTCTTTCGCACGAACTGAACGCCTCTATGTGCTGTATGGGAAGCAGATGGCTTAGTGGTTAGGGAGTCAGACTTGTAGTCAGAAGGTTGCCAGTTCGATTCCCAACTGTGCCAAATGTTGTTGTGTCCTTGGGCAAAGCACTTTACCCTAAGTTGCTCCAGGGGAATGTCCCTGTACTTACCGTAAATTGTTCTGGATAAGAGCATCAGCTAAATGACTGAAAAGTAAATGTAAAAATGTACTGCTATTCCATAATATAGCAAAAAACTTGAACATCTGTATTTTCTATAACTGTTAAGTTGGCCTATTCAAATACATAGGAGGGACATCAGCCAACCCTTCTACTAGAGCCATCTAGCACACCACCGTGTGTAGAGTCAGGGACAAGTCATATTTTCTTTTATCGTAATGTCAAGGTAAGATATTAGGGTGTGTTGGTTTTTTGGGGGGGGTGGAGGAAGTGCCACCCCGAAATCTTGCCTAGGATGCCAAAATTGCCAGAGCCAGCCCTGTTAAGATCCTACTAGAGTCAAACCCAATTTGACCAAACCAATAGTTTTTCATATAGCCTAGAAATTCAATGTCCCTGTGTTGTCTTGCAGTATTTGAACAGCATTGTTATCAAGAAAATTGATTTTTTAACATGGGCTCTCTTTTCATTTGATCTTGATCCCTTTGTATTTTCAAGTATTGTGGTGGTAGTTTCCTGTTATGGTTATGCTTGTCACCAAAGAGCCTGGGGAGTTTGTTAGGATCAAAAGAAATATGAAAGGAGCAAAGTCCATGTGAAAGGAAAACAAACCTGCCTCAGTGTCACAAGGGTGGGTGGCAGAATGCAGGCAATAGGCAGATGCAGTAATTTTAATGGTATTCCATCACGAACAGTACAAGGCAAACTGAAGTACCCAAGTAAAAAAAAAGTATATTTAAATTATACTCCAGTATTATACTTCTAGTATACTTATGGTTAACCATAAGTATGTATTCAATGTATTTAAGTATATTTGAAGTATACTTTCAAAATATACATACCAAAATAATATATTAGAAATATATATAGGATAAATAAAATACATTTCAAGTACATTTAAATATCCTTTTTTTTACTTGGGTAATCATAAACTTTAGAGGAACAAGGTCATACATAATCTTAGTTAACTCGAGCGTAAAAGACTCAAAAAATAAATCACTACGCCTGAAATGCTATGGCACAATAATGGCATGAAAAACATGACAATACCTGACAAAGTACCAAACAGAGGCGAAGACTTATATACATACTAAGCAATTACATAATTTCTGGCAGGTGTGGTAATGGAACAGGTGTGTGTAATTACACATGAGCCTGGAGGTGTTCGCCGGTGCCCTAATACTCAGAAGAGAGTGAGCGTTGTTGCCTGGACCCTCCAGTAGGCATGACACTCAGTTTTATAGTAATCCTGGTTAGAATCAAAACCTCCTGTAGGACAAATGTGCTGATTTTAATTTCAAAGACAAACCAAAATGTCTTTTAAAGAGCTGTATATAGCTTTTTTAAAGAAATGTATATAGCTTTTGCGAGTTGTTTAGTATCTTTCCTGATTTAAAAAATGGTAGAAAAGTCAGATTTTAATATTGCTAGCTTTTAATGACTCCCAACTAAACTTACTGTGATTATATGATTAAAACAATATTTATAGAGTACAGTATGTTGTACGAAGGTTTGGGCAAAGATGGTAGGATGCAGATTAAAATCAAGCACTACTGTGCAAGGTACCTTTACCAATTAATAACTCTGTGTAAAGACACACAATCAATGTGTACTCATGTGTTTCTTTTTTATTATTCACGACCGTTTTTCTTTCACTTTGAAAATGTGTTGAAGGTTGTCAAGACCTACAGAGGAATAATTGAATGCAATCTCTTTTTAAATGTAATATTAAGGTAGCAAAACATGAAGGGTGTGCTGGCTTCCACTAACGACTGACCAGTAGATGAATCTGTTTATCTACTCTGTATGAACGGTTGTCCTTTATCCTCTGTCTTCATTTATCTCTGTCTACTGATAATGAAAAATCCAAGGGAAAGAAGACAGAGTGAGGCTTTAGGAATGTTCCTTCACAACATTTGAAGGGTAGAATATTTATTAACCATTAGCTGTAATATGCTTTACTACAAGGTTGCAGGATCGCTATCTGTCTCTGACTAGGTTCTTTTCTTTTTGGATGTTAAATATTTGGTTTCCGGCACTACACTGAATTTGAAGTATCTAAATTAACGGCACATTTTGTCTTCTTCAATGATTTGTATTCCCCTTACAAAAGAAGTAGTATTCAACTCAATATCCAATTTCACAATCGTTGTCTTTCTTTTATCATATGTGCCAGTCATTTATCTTGTTATTGTTAAGAAAACGAAAAACCTTTGAGCAAAATATACCCTAACACAATAGGCCCATGCACAAAGTGAACTCCCATGTCTCAGACTTCATCTCGCGTGGCAGCACCAGGTGACCGTACGGTCACGGTAAAGGTGATACTCAGTTTAAAGTGGTGACACCATGCCATTTGTTGTCTCAAAGATCACGTTAGTCCACTGAGTTAAAGCCTTAAGCCATCCTTTCATGAAGCCTTGCTCTGTTCTCTTCAGATTTTGGGAAAGGTTCAACCTGCATGGTTAACCTGAACCACCTCCACTTACTGCCTCCTTTGTTTCTGTCTGTCAATTCTTTGCTTCATATTGTGTTTGTTTGTATGTCTGTTTGTGTGCTGGATGTTGATGTAACATGAACACTTTAGGATGTTTGCTGACACCACCACTCATCATGCCAGGCTCTGGTCGGACCCTGTTCACCAGCTCTCATCAGCACTCATCACAGGGCCATTTCCTGCTGTTTTCTGGGAACTTTATTTCTGTCACTCTGAGAGACAAGATAATTACTTTATGGCTGAACATTGTCTGAGTTGAACTGTAACAGGTGTCTTGGATGTCGTGACCAGACCGGATCTCTGTGGCGCCGGTTCTTTGCTTCCCCGCCGTTAGTTTTTGAGCCATAATCTAATTAGCACAGTCAACCTGGTTATCCTCAGCTTGAAATTGCTCAGTGAAAATGAGGAGTGGGAGAGTCTGAAATCACCTGCTACACCCTGTATTATACATTTCTTTTGACAAAGCCATATGTATTATATAGAGAACAGTGGAGACTGGTGAAACTTAATTGAGGAGAATGAGCTTATGTTATTGGGTGAAATTAAATGGTTTCTCAACACTGGGTTTAGTAAGTTTAGCTCCATTCCAAATATTTTAGTCCAGACATTAAAATGAGCTCATTCTCTTCCATTAATTTTCACCAGCCTCCACTGATAGAGTATGGTGCAATGTCACCGTACTTTTAAGGAGAGCCTAATGTTTCTGTGTTTAATATCAGACATATCATTGAATAATTGGCTAGCATGACATCACCCTAAAAGAAGAAACTGAGGATAAATAGTTCAGCCCCACTCACTTTTCTAAACTCAAATTACAGCCAGGAAGGTTTTACATGCTTTTCCACCACATCAATCACTTGCTTTGAGGCTGTCACTTTTATTTGCGTGCACGATCCATTTTCATGATGCCAGTCACGCTGCAGCGGGGGAGGGGCACGGGGTTTGTAGGTAGAGCAACACGGCCTGAAGAAATTAAGTGAGGAATCGCTTAGTTGTACTTCCTAAATGAATGCCATCTGGACCTGGTAGGGGAGCTATTTGTCTGCAGAGAAGAAGTTAGGTCTGTCGGGGTAGAGCAGGGAGAGTCAGTTCATACCAGGTAGGGAAGACAGATCAAAGACACAGACAGAGAGACAGAAAGAGAGAGACGCGGCTGGAGTTGGATGTTTAATGCAGCTCTGTATTTTTACCCCATTAGACAGGATGAACTCTCAGGGTCTGTCCATCTGTACCACTCTCCATCTCGTTCTGCTCTCACTCCGTCCGGATGTCGCATTTTCTCTTCAGCTCTTCCCAATGCTCTCTCCCTGTTTCTGTCGGAGGATGTCAGGAACGCCTCGCTCAGATGGAGTCTGGGTCGAGATCGTTACAGCGCTGTCGCTCACGGCTTAAGGAATGGCGAGAGAGAAATGGAAAGACTGAGTGGAAAAAAGACAGGGTAAAAGAGAGGCAGAGAGATTAGGTGAGAAGAAAACGATGGAGAAACAGCAGCAGAATGAAATTTAATACAAAGCTGGAAAGTCCACTATCTGAAGCATTTCCATTTAGAAAGGAGAGGTAGCCAGGTATCAGTCAGTATTGGCCTTGTATTCCCTCTTCATTAAACTCTACAGGCCGGGATCCTTACCCCATGACACTGATGGAGACAATATATGTGTTCGTATCTGTATGTCTGCACATGTCTGTACCTGTATGTATCTGTATATCTGTGTCTGTACCTGCCTACATCTACACCTGTCTGTATCTGTATGTACGCCGATCAGCCATAACATTATGACAACTGACAAGTGAAGTGAATAACACTGATGATCTCATTATCGTGGCATCTGTCAGGAAATGGGATATACTACGCAGCAAGTGAACATTTTTGTCATCAAAGTTGATGTGTTAGAAGCAAGAAAATTGGGCAAGCGTAAGGATTTGAGCGACTTTCACAAGGGCCAAATTGTGGTGGCTTGACAACTGGGTCAGATCATCTACAAAACTGCAGCTCGTTTGGGCTGTTCCTGGTCTGCAGTTGTCAGTACCTATCGAAAGTGGTCCAAGGAAGGAAAAGCGGTGAACCGGCGACAGGGTAATGGGCAGCCAAGGCTCATTGATGCACGTGGGGAACAAAGGCTGGCCACAGATGAGCTACTTTAGCTCAAATTGCTGAAACATTTAAAGGAACACCTCAGCGCAGAGAAAGTGTATTTAGTGACTTTCATGTGGGAAACATGACCGGCACAACGATTAAGGTTATAGGGGTCTGGAGCGTTCCTTTAATGCTGGTTCTGTCAGAAAGGTGTCAGAACACACAGTGCATCTCAGTTTGTTGCGTATGGGGCTGCATAGCAGCAGACCAGTCAGGGTGCCAATGCTGACCTCTGTCCACTACCTACAATGGGCATTTGAGCATCAAAACCCGACCATAGAGCAATGGAAAAAGGTGGCCGGGTCTGATGAATCACTTTTACATAATTTTTAAGGTTGGGTGCGTCACTCACTACCCATACATAAATCTAATATATGGCCATACATATGAAAAATATTAACATATATCTGAAAATATTTTGATTACACATATACATATACAGTTATATACATATATGGCCATATATTAGATTTCCACATGGGTAACCTGGGGAACACATGGCACCAGGATGCACAATGGGAGGAAGGCAAGCCGTCGGAGGCAGTTTGATGCTTTGGGCAATGTTCTGCTGGGAAACCTTGAGTCCTGCCATTCATGTGGATGTTACTTTGACACGTACCACCTACCGAAGCGTTGTTGCAGACCATGTACACCCTTTCATGGAAATGGTATTCCCGGATGGCATTGGCTTCTTTCAGCAGGATAATATGCACTTTCACAAAGCAAAAATGGTTCAGGAATGGTTTGAGGATAACAACAAGTTCAAGAGGTTGACATGGCCTCCAAGTTCCCCAGATCTCAATAAAATCAAGCTTCTGTGGGATGTGCTGGACAAACAAAGCCAATCCATGGAGGCCCCACCTCGCAACTTACAGAACTTAAAGGATCTGCTGCCAACGTCTTGGTGCCAGATACTACTGCACATCTTCAGAGGTCTAGTGGAGTCCATGCCTCAATGGGTCAGGGCTGTTTTGGTGGCAAAGGGGGGACCTACACTATATTAGGCATGTGTTCATAATGTGAAGGCTGATCGGTGTATGTATCAGTACCTGTCTGCATCTGAATGTCTGTATCTGAACCTGTCTGTATCTGAACCTGTCTGTATCTAAACCTGTCTGTATCTAAACCTGTCTGTATCTGTACCTGTCTGTTTCTGTACCTGTCTGTATCTGTACCTGTCTGTACCTGTCCCTCTCTGTCTATGTATGTCTGTCTGTCTCTACCTGTCAGCTTTTCTGTCTGTGTCTGTACCTGTATGTTTATATCTATCTATCTCTCTGTCTACCTCCCTGTCTCTCTGTACCTCTCTGTGCCTTTGTACCTGTCTGTCTCATTCTATCCATCCATCTGTCTGTCTCTCTGCCTGTGTGTCATTCCTCACTCGCCCCTCTGCTCCTCTCTCTCTCTCAGGATGTCAAGAGCTATTCCCTGAGATGGAGTCTGTCTGGCTCATTAAAGTGCTTCGGCTCACAGACACAGAAAGGAAGTAGGAAGAGATAGAGCAAGGAAGCAGAGAGAGAAGCAGAGCGATGCATGAACAGTATTTAGTATTGTATTAAGATGTCCATTAGCCTGCCTAGACAGCAGCAGTGTACCCAGTGGATTCAAACAGGAAGAAAACAACTATATGCAAAATGTCTAGCCTAATAGGACAACATAAACCACCATAATGAAACACATGATTGAAATAGCAAAATACACAATATATTATAATGAAATACATAATTCATAAAAAGGAAATACATAATTGTGTCTGTTTACAGTCTTACAGTCATGCTGCTAGCTTCTCTTTAATCTGTTTTAATCATCAGTTTTTATTTCTAGTTTGAGTTACCTGAGGGGGCAGAGATCCATGTAGTCATGGTTTTGTTATGTACAGTGCACCTTCCAGCCTCTTCTCTGGACTGGGGATTGTGAAGAGATCTATGGTCATACTTTGAATAGTACTGATGTGTGGTTTTTATACATATTTTACCCTTACCAGCTGGTCATGTTAGCAGGCAGTTGTGCCCCTAACATCCTGTAATTGTTTTACATATATCCCAATGACAGGCAGTATATTTAACTGATAATGTCACATACAAAGTCAAGCATTTCACACCCTGTGTATAGTACAAATACTGATTGTTGGCACTAAGTGCTGGGGAGGCCACTTTCTGTACCATTTCCAGTGAAAGATCAGCGTCCTTGTTGAGAAGATTTGACCTGGGGTGGATTTAATGTCCCCACAATACAACATTTGTCATTGGTCCTTTTTCAAATCTGAATAAATGCTGATTGAATCCTGTTAGGTTTCAATAGGACTAAACAAGCCATCACTTTGGAACGGGAATAATGCCAGCAGTTTAGAAAGCTTTTCAGAATTTTCCACACAGGAAAACACAATATAAATATTTTTTGGCTTTTACAATTTGAAATAAAATAAGGCCAGGAGGTGGTTATAATACACTCAACATTTAGATTGGGTTTCCTGCATTCTGCCTGTGTGTGTGTGTGTGTGTGTGTGTGTGTGTGTGTGTGTGTGTGTGTGTGTGTGTGTGTGTGTGTGTGTGTGTGTGTGTGTGTGTGTGTGTGTGTGTGTGTGTGTGTGTGTGTGTGTGTGTGTGTGTGTGTGTGTGTGTGTGCGCGCGCGCGCGCGCAGCTGTCTGGGATGCCTCATCTCATCGGAGATTACTGTATATCTTCCTGAAGCTAACAGGATTTATACAGATTCAAGGATTTATTAAATTGGATGCTAAATATTGGCAAGCGTATGATGCATCCCAAATCCCAGCCTATTTTCTAACATGTTGCTTTACATTTGACCAGAGCCCTACTGTACGACCCTGGTTTAAAGTAGATAACTATATTGGGTGTAGGGTGCCATTTCAGACATGGGTATAGCCTTAATTTCGCACTGCTGCTGGATCTCTCATGTTAACAACACCACCAGCACACCACTTGATATATACCCACAAACACAGACTGGAATTGTCATAAACCTCCTGCATTGGATGCCTTCATCAATCACAGGCTTTGTAGTCTGTTGTGCTCTTTCTTACAGCGGAATGGACATTGTCTGTGAATAGTAGAGTGCATATGGAAAACAGTTTTTCTCCTCCTGCCGTGTCTGTGAACCACGGCTGTCACCCGAGGCAGCGACACAGCCTGGGTATGAAAGCACAGTTGGTCAGCCCGTGCCTCTGGATGCTGGGGCCAGTTTGAGCATCTGGGAGCAGATCGAAGCAGCCGATTCAAGCCTGTTGTCTGTAACCCAATCCAGCCACACCACTGTCAACTCTGCCATCATCGTCCTCATCAACACCATCCCAATCTCCACCACCATCAGTGCCTGCACGGCCGTGGCCATGGAAACAGTAGATGCCCTTGGGAAGGCAGTTCTTGACAGAATTCCTGGGCCTTGTGAAAGGTCGGATTGTTGTTTATCAAAACGCAGGAGAGCTCCAGAGTCTTCCGGCTGCCTGCCTGCCCACTTGCCCTTCCTCTATTTCAGAATGATTTCTCTGCCTGCCTGCCAGTGTACTTATCTCTCTATCTTTCTTCATATCTCCTATTCTACTCTTTTCAAAAGTAGCAATGGACATGCACTGTACCCTCAAGACGAAGGAGCGTAATGAACACTGAACATATTCATAACCTTAAAGAAAAAGTAGCCTTAATACTATTTGATTTGGCTCCAGCACAGCCTGCCAGCCAGGAAGGAAACGCATCACATTTTAGTAATTTAGCAGAAATCCTTTTGTAGAGCAAAATAAAGTCTCATCAATCTCATCACACTTTGTTATGTGGCCTGCTGTAGTCAATGGTGAAAATGAGTGTAATTGTGTAATTCTACTGACACCGTAAATATAAAGCTGATACAGTATATACAGTCATATGCAAAAGCTTAGGCACCCCTGACAATTTCCATGATTTTCATTTATAAATAATTGGGTGTTTGGATCAGCAATTTCATTGTGGTATATCAAATAACTGGAGGACACAGCACTATTTCAGTAGTGAAATGAGCTTCATTGCATGAATAGAAATTGTGCAATACACATCAAAACAAAATTAGACAGGCGCATCACCAACTATACTTGATTGAATTTACAGGGGCCCGATCTGCACACAAGGAGTCGCTGGAGAGTGACATGGCAGGTTAGATAATTAGACGTGTCTATCCCAAATCCTGGGCAGCATTATGCCAATTTTGCATTGCCTCATGAAAGTCAGAGAACCCATGGTCAGGCTCGAACCCGTGTCTACCGTAATGAAGACTGTCATGCAATGCAGTGACTTAGCACACTATGCCACGCGGACCCTGACCTGAGTGTTCCTTCCTAGCATGTGTATTTGTGTATTAATTAGAGTAAATGGCCATCAACTGTCTGTACACAGGTAATAAATTTCACCCAGTGTTCTCTCTACCTCTGCCGTGGTCTTCTGATGTAGCCTACATGTAGAGAGTGTTACAATATTGTCATTTAATGGGTGTGCCAATGTCATCCTCCTATCCTTAAGATCGCACTTGATACTTGCAATTGTTGACCACGTATGTTAGGCTGTTCTCACGGTGATACATGAAATCGTACAAAATCATACAAAACAAAACATTCGTACACATGTGTACGTCTCCGGAGGCAGGAAAGCGCAAGACTCGTACGTTTACAAAAACGTAAAAAAGTCAGTTTACCTTACGCTAAGAACGGTGATTCAATACCCCCGTCTTGCCATGAGAATGCGCTGCATTGTTGGCTCGACATTTGACCAGGGTTGCCAGGTCAACCAGAAAATACTAGCCCAATGACTGCTCAAAAACAGCCCAAAATGCCTTAAAACTAGCCCAATTTGTTTACATCACTACTGAGTTAATAATTCCAATACTTTTTTCCACAATTTACATTTAAATTTTTTAGCCTATATTATTAATTTCAAAATTTTTATTTGTTTATTACACAACATGGTTAGCTATATCTTGCGTTTAAATATCTCCACGTACAGGAATGAGTTTGAGGATCAGCAAGAATGAGAGTACAGATGTATCGCAACTTGACAATAACTGAACTTT